>JACEOJ010000094.1:1169591-1249468 GCA_013761285.1 Campoletis sonorensis
AAAAAAAAAAACGTGTGGTTTGTTTTAAATGCAATGAAAAATTTCTATAAATAAATCATAAAAATGTAAACATACATGATACATCCCGTTATTAATAGTACGCCATTTAAAAATATTGGATATGTTTACTTTATGTTGGATGGGAGTTTATCAGGTGAATGAACCCAATGTATTGTATTTCCATGCGAGCTCGTGGACAAGTGCCAAATATAAACTGCAATGGTTGATTAAAGCAATAAATCAATTTGTTGAGTGGAAAAATCATGAATATTGCGTGATCTTCCGACTTCTTTTCCATTTCATGCAATCAATGTTAATAATCTTATCAAAGAAATGAGCGTGCAACATTTCACTTTTCTGACAGGTACTAATCGTCAAGATCAACGAGCCGTCGAGAGTAAGAAAAAGCGGATCATAGGTTCGGGCTGTTCAGTCGTTCAGTTGCTTTCGAGAATTTCGAGCGTTTCAAAAATCTATTCGTTTATTTGTATGCCTTGAGTGTTGTGAATTGAGAAAAATTTTCAAATAACTATCGAAAATGGCAAGATACGAGCTCAACGAAGTCCTCGTTGTGGACGATTGTAAAAAACAAATCGAAATTATGAGATCGATCGTCGAAACGAAGGATCAGGAAAACGCTTTTTACATCTTGGACGTTGGTTGGGTCGCGAAAAGACACTGTGACTGGATCAATAAAATGCCACGAGTCGTTCCCTATTACGGTGCGCACCAAGTTTCATTTATTCCTGATACAATACTATATAGTAACTTTCCAAGAAAACTTGAAAAAATTTGAACGATCGTGTCAAAATTCAGTCTCGCAATGAAAAAATGATTTATTTTGAATCGTAAGTTTTAATATTTCCAGCCGTAAAATGCAATCCCGATACAACCGTGATCAAAACGTTGGCGGCACTCAACGGCTGTTTCGATTGTGCATCCCAGGTATGATAATGTTTATTTTCAGTTTCCACGAACGTCAAAAGGGCTTTATGTATTTTTAACTGAAAAACAAAGTGACTTACACAGTGGTTGACGTCGAAAGCATTGACAGCTATTGAGATACGATTGAGACTATTTAGAAATTGTATATTGCAGCAAGAGATACAACAGGTTATTTCAGCGGGTGTTTCACCAGAACGTATTATTTTCGCGAATCCTGCGAAGCAGTTCTCGCACATAAAATATGCGAAGAAATGCGGTGTCGATAAAATGACAGTTGACAGTGTGGAAGAGATCGAGAAGATAAAGAGCATTTTTCCAACTGCTAAGTAATAATAGATTTCGTTACTTTCATTTCTTTTTAATCAATATCGAGTTAACTCAATGTTTTCACTTTTATTGCGCGACGGATTTTCAACTGATAGACTTCTCATTCGTATTCGAAACGATGGCCACAGTGATAACCAATATATGACCTCTCTCGGTGAAAAATTTGGCTGCGATCCGAAAGCGGAAGCACCAAATCTCGTTAAATTGATCAAAGATATGGGAATGACGTTGCAAGGATTCAGCTTTCACGCCGGCAGCCCCTGTCCAGATACCAAGGCGTTCAGTAAAGGTATCAAGATTGCCAAGCGATTAATTGATTACGCGAGATCAATTGGCTTCGAAGATGTTAACATGATCGATATCGGCGGAGGATTCCTCGGTCTCACTGACGAACAGCTTGACGAAGTGAATATTGTCATACGTTCATTTTCATTTTATGTAGATCGTTGAACACATATCTCAGTCGAAAAGCTTGGTAACGTTTTTTATCAACCTCCCTGACGATGATATGTATAAATATTGAGGTTAAAAAATTCTCATTCTTTTATCGTGTTTCTTTTTTCCAATTAAATTATCTTACAATTCAATTAATTATATTACAAACTCAGGCTGCAGCGTCGGTCAACAATGCATTGGCAGATATCGATCCTTCGATCGCGGTTATGAGCGAGCCAGGAAGATATTACGTGGAAGGTGCATACACGCTCGCCGCATTGTTGCACAGTAGAAAAGAAATCATTGAAGGAAATGACGTTAAGCAAATGTATTACGTGAATGACGGTTGTTACGGTTCTTTTGTCGAGGAATTGTTGAATCTTAAAGCAAGGACACCGACTTCTCTGTACGAAAAGGTCAGAATTGAAATGAATGAAAGTTCTCATACGTTTATTATTCTCCACTTTTTCACTACTATCAACTTCTGTACATTTCGTCACAATTATAAACACGAATTGTGGTTTTTTTATCAGGTTGATAATAAAGAGAAGTTCCTTTCGACGATTTGGGGTCCCACTTGTGATTCATACGATTTTATCGCCAAGGACGTACTATTACCGAAATTTTCCGTTGGTGACTGGATGGTTTGGGAACAAATGGGAGCTTATACGATATCTTTGGCTTGCTCTTTCAATGGAGTGCCCATACCGGATGTTTATCCATTTATCCGAGAGAGTGACCTGTTAGTTTACTCATTAAAAAAAAAAGTATCAATATCAAAAATAGCTTATTTTCTAATATAATTATCACTTCGATTTTTTGGGTTTCAGAAAACTTTTGAAAGACACAGTCAACGAAGTCCACAATGCTTTAACCACTCGATTTGAAGAAGAATCCTAATTGTAATAAACGTTGAAATGGACACGATTGAAAAATACTTATGTCATATTTTCGTCGTAATATTAATTCATTTACATCTCGTTGTTAAACATTCCAATTAATCATACATCAATAACAAGAAAAATCGAGAGTTACAAGTCCAAGTTCACTTTTCCCAGTTTGTTTTTTTGTAGATCTACGTAATCGACAAAGGCATTGCGATTGTCGAAAAAAGCGCACCAATATTTCGAATCGGTCCTTTGTTTCGAATGAATATTGTTTGATGTATAAATTAAATGAATTCCCAAAGTACGAGAAACGATTTTCAAAAAATCGAAAAACTAGGTCGAAACATTAAATCTTTTACGAATCGTCTGGAACGGAGCATTCAAATAAAAGACGTATTTTTTCATGATATTAAATCCAGGATATTAAAGTATCATAAAAAGTGTATCAACACAATAAAAAATATCTATAAATAAATCGTCAAAATGTATATTAATACGTAATACCTTTGTTCATTATAAATACACCATTTAAATAAATTTTAAAACTTTACTTTTTGCTGGATGGTAGTTTATGAGATGAATGAACCCAATAAACTTTGTTTCTTCGAGCTTGTATACTGGTTGATTAGATCAAAAAATTAGGTTGCTTTCAAGATTACATCATGATCTTCTGACTTTTTTTGTTTCATACAATAAATGAAAATAATCTTATCGGAGGAATGAGTGTCAAACATTTAACTTTTCTGAAAGGTTTTAATCGGCGAGATTAACGGGCCGTCAACTCTAAGAAAAACAAGATCATAGGTTCGGGCTGTTCAGTCGTTCAGTTGCTTTCGAGAATTTCGAGCGTTTCAAATATCTATTCGTTTATTTGTATGCCTTGAGTGTTGTGAATTCAGAAAATTTTTAAATAACTATTGAAAATGGCAAGATACAAGCTCGACGAAGTTCTCGTCGTGGACGATTGTAAAAAGAAAATCGAAATTATGAGATCGATCGTCGAGACGAAAGATCCGGAAAAAGCTTTCTACATTTTAGACGTTGGTTGGGTCGTGAGAAAACACTGTGACTGGATCAATAAAATGCCACGAGTCGTTCCCTATTATGGTGCGTACCAAGTTTCATATATTCCTGATACAATACTAAATAATTGTACTCCTAAAAGTTTTGCAAAATCAATTGAATAGTTGCACAAATCATAATAAAATAACTTGTCAAGAAGAAATGAAAAAGTTAAATTAAAGTGTCAAAATTCAGTCTCGCATTTAAAAAAATGATTTATTTTGAATCATGAGTTTCAATATTTCCAGCCGTAAAATGCAATCCCAATGGAACTGTGATCAAAACACTGGCAGCACTCAACGGCTGTTTCGATTGTGCATCGCAGGTGTGATAATGTTTACTTTTACTTTGTACGAACGGAAAAAGGGCTTCATAGATTTTTAACTAAAGAACGAAGTGACTTAAACAGTGGTTGACGTCGAAAGCATTGACAGCTATTGAGATACGACTGAGACTATTCAGAAATTGTATATTGCAGCAAGAGATACAACAGGTTATTTCAGCGGGTGTTTCACCAGAACGCATTATTTTCGCGAATCCGGCGAAGCAGTTCTCGCACTTGAGATATGCGAAGAAATGCGGTGTCGATAAAATGACAGTTGACAGCTCGGGAGAGATCGAGAAGATAAAGCGCATTTTTCCAACTGCCAAGTGATAATTGATTTCGTTATTTTTATTTGTTTTAAATCAAATTTCGAGTTAACACGATGAATTCAGTTTTATTGGGTGATTGATTTTCAATTGACAGACTTCTTATTCGTATTCGAAACGATGGCTGCAGTGATGAACAATGTATCACCTCACTCGGTGAAAAATTTGGCTGCGATCCGAAAGCGGAAGCACCAAATCTCGTTAAATTGATCAAAGATATGGGAATGACGTTGCAAGGATTTAGCTTTCACGCCGGAAGCCCCTGTCCAGATACCGAGGCATTTGGGGATGGTATCAAAACTTGCAAACGGTTGATTGATTACGCGCGATCGATTGGATTTGAAGATGTCAACATGATCGATATTGGTGGAGGATTCCTCGGTCTCACTGACGAACAGCTTGACGAAGTGAATATTGTCATACGTTCATTTTCATTTTATGTAGATCGTTAAACACAAATCTCAGTCGAAAAGCTTGGTAACGTTTTTTATCAGCCTCCCTGCCGATGATATGTATAAATAATTAAAGGTAAAAAAATTCCATCCTTTTATCGTGAATACACGCGTCATTACCGCGTTTTTTTCAATCAAATTATCTTACGATTCTATTAATTATCTTACTAACTCAGGCTGCAGCGTCAGTCAACAATGCATTGGCAGATATCGATCCTTCGATCGTGGTTATCAGCGAACCAGGAAGATATTACGTGGAAGGTGCATGCACGCTCGCCGCATTGTTGCACAGTAGAAAAGAAATCATAGAAGGAAATGATGTTAAGCAAATGTATTACGTGAATGACGGTTGTTACGGTTCTTTTATCGGGGAATTGTTGAATCTTAAAGCAAGGACACCGATTTCTCTGTACGAAAAGGTCAGAATTGAAAAGAATGGAAGTTCTTATACGTCTATTATTCTCCACTTTTTCACTACTATCAACTTATGTACGATTCGTCACAATTATAAGCACGAATTGTGTTTTTTTTATCAGGTTGATAATAAAGAGGAGTTTCTTTCGACGATTTGGGGTCCAACTTGTGATTCACACGATTGTATCGCCAAGGACATATTATTACCGAAATTTTCCGTTGGTGACTGGATGGTTTGGGAAGAAATGGGAGCTTATACGATATCTTTGGCTTGCTCTTTCAATGGAGTGCCCATACCGGATGTTTATCCATTTATCCGAGAAAGTGACCTGTTAGTTTACTCATTTAAAAAAAGCATCAAAATGAGAGACAGCTCATTTCCTAATAATTATCATTTCGATTTTTTGGATTTCAGAAAACTTTTCGAAGAAACAGTCAATGGAATAACCAATGCTTTTCATTCGGTTTGAGGAAGAGTCTTAATAATGAATCAACATCGAAATGGTCGTAATTGAAAAATACTTAAGTTATATTGTTGTAATAATATTGATTCATTTACACCTTATTGTTTACCATTCCAATAAATTATACGTCAACAACAACAAAAACGAAAGTTACTTATTTTGAGATTCTTTCACGTATCTGGACGACTTCCGGTATGAGGTCGTGAATTTGTACTGTACGGTGATCTGTCGTTTGTCGAGAAGTAAAATGAACCTTGGCTGCAACGAAACGACCACTTTTACGACAAAAAAATATAGTTCAACGGAAACAACAAACATTAGAATGAGGAATTAATCAAAAAAAGTGCAAAGGTAAAGAAAAATGATGGAAAAAAAATAAAAAAATTTAATGGAATATGTTTCCACTCACGCGTCAGCTGGTGTCGCATATCCAACGTAAATACGACGATTTGATGCGCATTTTCCCAATACAAATTGGCTGTAAGATCCACATTGCACCGCCAGGAATGCCCGCTCGTTTATAACACTTTCAGCATAATAACGCCAGGATCTCCAGTGACTACACAAATCTGAATTGAAAAACAAATCCCCATATTTCCCTAGGGTAATGTCAATTAGGTCAAGGTCATAGTGTTATCTGAATGCTGTCGTTTATTTATTTATTTTTTTCTTTATGTAATGCCTTAGCCTGTCAGCAGTTTGGAAGAAACTTTTTCCAATTTTTCTTCCAAAACGATAATTAGTCGAAATTTTCAAATCGTTAAATAACTGGAAATGTTTTCAAGTGTTTTCTTTTTCTAGTAGATCGAAAAAGTTTAGAAAGAAATTATTTTCGTTAGTTGAAATAATAATCATTCAATTTTTACAGTTTTAATTTATTCTTCCGTTTGATGGAAGAGTGGAAACATAAAAAAATTCGGTTAATTATACAGTGTAAGTACTTAAACAGGTGACAAGTTGAAATTCAGAACTCGAGATTTTCCGAATAGTGACAGAATGCTGTTGAGAGATAAATGGTAATAAATAAAAAAATACGAGAAATTACCATTGCGAGTCAAAGGTGAGCCAAGCAAAGAGCAACCAGGTTGAGGTCTTCCGCCACCATTGGCAAAAAAATCGACAGTACCGGTGGGTGTTGATGCTCCATAAATCCCTGCATCGGTGTGAATAATATCTACGAATTTTGCACTTCTAGCGTCAATGTGCTCGGCTCCATAATGATAAAAACCAGGCTTTGCAGGATCCAATCCTCGAATAAACAAGAATTAATTTAACAGATGACTAATTGTACAGATCCTTGAACGATTCGTAATAAACAATTTGATTGTGATCCAAACAATTTTTAATAAATCATTGAATCGTTATTTAGAGGAAACTATAATTTTTTAATTATTCCAACAACGAGCTCAATCGAGTGACAGTTTTACTACGTTTCTGATAGTTCTAAACAACTGAATTTCAAAAAAAATTTGGGACTGAGTTTTCCATACGATAATTTATTTGAAAAAAGTGGTTGAAGGCAACATTCTGGAGGGTGTCAAATAAATCGAGAAATGAAAGGAGGGAAGCAATAAAAATAAAAAATAAAACGTATTGTTGCAACTTACTATACAATTGTTATCAAAAGTTAATTATTTCATTAAGAAACGATCTATTTTATGGATAAAAATTGTAATAAAAATTCACCAGTTATCCTTTGAATAGTATTTTTACTAAATTTTCCCATAAAACCAGCAATTTGTGAGCCCAGAGAATGGCTAACCAAGTGGAAAGTTTCAAGATCGAGTCCCAGCTGCACGAGATGATCAAAAGTTCCAGTCAAGACTTTCGCAATGTCGCGCACCCTGTTGATCGCGAGTGATATATAATTTTCAAAAGCCAGATCGCTCCAATCGAGAACTATAATATTATCGGTGCCTCGCTCGAGATGAGCTGAAATAATGAGCCACGAATTGAAACATGCAAATGCATTTTATGTTTCTCGTCGTTGTAAAAACGTCGTTGAAACTTTAATGCAATTTTATCAAGATACGAGCAAGTTTTTTCTCATTTTCATCGTAAAATTCCAGTCGTTTATAAATTATAAACTTAACTTTGTATTCGAATTGAAAAAATAGCTTTTTCGGAAATTTTTCATCAATAAATAATTTAATTTGAATAAATATCGGGTCCACATTTATTTACCTCCAACCACAGTTCGAACACTTTCGTTCGATGGATGCTCTCGATATCCATGGATATATAAAACCACGGGTTTTTCTGGATCGATATAATGAAAAAGTACTTCCGGTTCTTGCACAGGAACGTCCAAAATTTCTGCAAATCTTATCGATGGACTAGAAATCATACCGAATTTAAATTTACCAGATATTTTTGGTTTAAACAACCGTGGAGCTCTATTTCTTCGTATTTATTGACATTAGATCACTAACTAAAGATTATGAGAATAATTGAATCAATAAGACTGGAAAATTCATGGATGACAACGTGGTTTTCGAATAATTATAAAACAATTGCACAATCTGTCAATAAAATTCTATAATTTATTCGTAATCGATCATTTTTACCCTGTATAAATTTTGAAACGCATCTTCGATTCAATTGTTTTAAGATCAATATTATTCGTTGATCGTTTGCCTGGAAAAAGTATTAAAATACTTTTGAATTGGAACATGGAAAAACAATTACAACCAAATAAAATCCATGAAATCACATTTTTCTATTACCTAAAAAAACCCACAACCATTTATCGCTGCACGTAACTGGACCACAAAAAAAAATAGCACAGACTAACAAAAAACGTGACAAGTTGTCGGCCATATTGAAATAAATTTTTTTCAAAAATTATTTTCCATTAATAGCTTTGCACTTTTATTTTTAGCACTCGTCGATTTTTTTTTTCTATGGAATTATTGAACATTTTTTATGTCATCAGCCCATATTGCCGTGTAACAACTGCTTTGAAAATACTTCGAGCATTATGTATAAATATCGTTCCCCTCCAAATGTCCGGGTATCCGCAGACTTGGCATTGAGGGAAGGGATCCGCGGACCCCGTTGCAAGAAAATATCGAAAACAGAAGATGACTCGAAGAGATTCCGGAACAAAAAAGAAGAGAAGTGTTGTGATGAAATTTTCACTTCGGACATTGGAAAAAAAATAAAGACAAACGTCACGAAATTTTCACATGAGAAAATGTAAAAACTCTTATTGTGGTTAATTAATGTAAAAACCCCTATGTAGAAACTCTTATTGTGGTTAATTATTATTATTGTGGTTTATAGAATAAAAGTTATTTATGATCGTGAATATTTTTGTTGTGTCCTTCGCTTTAATATTATTTACATTAATAAAAATTGATATAATATTATTAACTAATATTATTAAGCATATTCTTATTAATTATTATTCCTTATGAAGAGTTTTCGTACCTTTATTATTTGTTATTGTTTATGCGTGGTAATGGTCGTTCGGCGGGGCGCGCGCTCGCTACGATTCGCGTGTTTACGTTGTCTCCGCCAGTGGCTCTCCCCGTGGTCGCCTCGGTCAACCGTCACGAGTGACTCTGCGTCGCAGTTGTTGCCAGGCGCTCACTCGAAACGGTCGACTGAGGTGACGACGGGGAGAGCCACTGGTGGGGACAGCGAAAACAAACGCATCGCCGCGAACGCGCGGGCCCGGGAATGGGGGAAGAAACAATCGGACTGTTTCTCCCCACAGAGCGCTCTCTCCGCTTACACAAGGGCCGTTTCTCCTACCTCTTGCGACTGTAGTCGCGCGTTTGTTTTGATTGAATTCCCCGAAGTGAGCATAAGCGGAGGACCATGTTATTGGGGTATGTAAGAGTGCGGTAGGGCTCGCGCTGACTTTTCTTTGTCGAGCCGCTACCGCGTCTTTTTATAACTATATTTATTTTGGAATGTTTTTACTAATACAATTCATTTTCGGGATGGTTTCGTGAATGTCGACCGTATGGTGACCTTGCGTTTGTCGTGAAATAATAAGATCCCTTGCTGCAAAAAAAACAGTACGGATTATAAAAAAATTTACAAAAAGAAGTTATGAAGGTTGAAGTATAAACATAACCAAAAATAAAAGACGAAAAAAAAACTCACGCATTAAACGGTGTATCGTAACCAACGAAAACATGGCGATGGGAAGCGCATTTTCCCGATAAGAACTTTTTGTTTGATCTGCAATGAAATGCTTTGAACGCTCGCTCGTTCAAAACACTTTCAGCATAAATACGCCATGATCTTTCGTGACTACACAAATCTGTAGAATGCAAAAATGTCAATTTTATTCAAAATCACTTAAAGTCAATGATATTGAAAGTCCTTCAAGGCAAATTCTCCCAGGAGAAGGATCCTTGAAGAGAAACATGCTTTTTTTTGGTCAGAAATCTATCTAATTTTTCGATATTTTCTTGGCATAAAATGAAAATCGTTAAAATCGACTCGAGTAATAGAATGACCTGCATATTTAAGGAAATAAAATCGGAAAATACAGAATTTTCAATACCATCGGGTCTTACATAATGTTAAATTATTATTACGAAACATTACCGTTGCTCAATAAGGCAACACCAAGTATTGAACAACCAGGTTGATTCCTCTTTCCACCGTTGGCAAAAAAATCGACGGTACCCGTCAGAAAAGCTGCTCCTAAAACGCCCCCATCAGTGTGAATAATGTCCACAAATCTTGCACTTGTTTTGTCAATGTGCTTCGCTCCAGATTGATAAAATAAGGGCCCGGCAGGATCCAGTCCTTGAATAAAAAAAACATAAAAATTATCGATACATAAATACGCTGAAGTTTCGATTTTATTTTGTAAATATCATAATTATTTTCCGAAGCCCAGTGACCTTGTTATAAAAAAATAAAATAAAAATTTAAGAATCACTAATTAAAAATTATTTGAAAATAATTATTCGAATTAATACTTACCAGTAATTCTGGGGAGAGAATTTTCACTAAATTTACCCATAAATCCAACAAGTTGGGCACCCAAAGAGTGGCCAATCAAGTGGATCCTTTCAACATCGTATCCCAGCTCCACAATATTGTCAATAGTTCTTGCCAATATTTTTGCAATCTCACTGACCCTTCTGGTTGCGAGCTGTATGTAATCTCCAAAAGTTATTTTACTCCAATCGAGAATTACAATATTATCAGTGCCTCTTTCTAGATGAACTGAAATTATAAGCCACGTATTAATCCACGTCTGCTCGTTCAATTAATGACTAATTGAAATAATTAAATTAATTGAGAGTCCATGGTGGAGAGTTAATTACACGATTTTTTTTGCACGAAGATGATTGGAATTTTTCTTATTTTGATTTTTATACGTTTTATGTTTACTGATGAATTTTATAAAATCGGAGAAGAGATCAATAATTCGTTATACAGCCAACATCTCATTCTGATTAATAAAATTAATAACAGGTGATAAATTCGTCGAAATCGGTTCAGCCGTTCTCGTGTAGAAAGCAATCGAACACATTTTCGCAGTTGAAATGAAAATATCGACATATTTATTAACATGGAAAACAGTATTTTATTGGAAAAGCAAATATTTTGTCTTATACGTTGAATAAAATTATTTGCAGATACTAACCAAATTTTCTGTCACTTCATCATTACATTTGGTCGAACAACAAAATGTACTGTTGCAATGGCAAACATATGGTTGATATTCGCAAATATATATGTTGAACGTATGTGCCAAAATATTTGCAGCTCCAACGAAGCCTGGTTTTTCGTCAACAAATAAATGTATTAGTTAATAACTATTGTTAATTATCAACGAATATATTCAAATTTTGAGAAACTACAAGGATATATGAGAAAATATAAAAAATATTATGAATTATAGTTTTTCTCATGAGGTTCGATTCAATTAAGTCCAATCACTTGTATTTTTCTTTCTTCAGATAATGAAAAAGTGCATAAAATTTTCCATAGAAATTTGATATTCATTTTACAATAATAATTATAAGAAAATATATTAAACATGAATAATTTTACCTGCGACTATAGTTTGAACATCTTCGGCTGACGGACTCCCCAGATATCCATGCATGTAAAAAACCAAAGGTTTTTCCGTATCGATATTATCATATAATGCTTGCGCGTCTCTTGTATCGTGAATGTCCAAAACTTCTGCACTTTCTAGACACGACCTATAAATCAATTCATTGTAATTCACAAAATACTAAAACCCTATCGAAAATGATGGATTTTTAATTTTGTTTATGCAAATTCAGTTTAAAGCCATCACGAATCGTGCACCTGCGGCCACGAAAAACTATATTATTATCAAATATTATTTCCATTTCTTATTTGGAAGAGAGAAAAATGTATTGAACGGAAAAAAACAAACAAAATTATGACATTTTTTCACGCCGTCTTACCCTGTATAAATTTTCCAACTCATCTTCATTGCAAGAAAATCAGTATTATTATCACCCAATGCATCAGCTGGAAAAACAACACTTAGTGAGAAAAAATAAAACATTTTTTAATGAAATTGAGAACAAAGACTTTTACAATATTTTTAACAAATGCTACGAAGATTCGTAACTTCATAACCTGAACAAAAAAAATTATCAGCTTCATGTTTTATTAAAAGTTGCAATTATGAAGTTTTGAAAATAGATCATTTGGGCAAATTGTTTGATAATTGTTTGATAAAAAATCCTGTAAGACTGGGACTCGAAAAATTGATATTTTATTTCGAATATCCAAGACCGAAACCTTTTCAAAGAAATTTTTCAAAACAATCAAAACATTTCATAGTTTTATATCGATCGAGAGTGCAACTGTGAACAAACAATTCGATAATTGAAATGAACTTGACAGATCCGTTAAAAAGAAAAAGTAGAAAAAACCCTTTGCCATTCTTCAGTACCTAAAACTGACGATAATGATTCTGCCTGGTACACCATTTGAATAACGAAAAAAACTGCACTCAGTATAAAAAAACACGAAATACTTGCTGCCATTTTGAAATTCGTGCCACACGGTCACTAAATTGAAAGAAACAATAAGCGATTTTTCATAACTTTTATCGAGTTAATACGGTTTTTGTATTTTTGGTTAATTTTTGTATTGATTCATCGATTTATACAATTTTAGAATTCGGTTAAAAATTTTTGGTATATGCAATGAGTCAATGTTGAGAAATGTTTAAAAAAAATGAGGTCATTAGCACAAATCTACGTCGTTAAGACTGATTCGAGAGTTTTATAAGCGATTTATATGCAATAAAATTCCCCTCCAAGTTCCAGGCACGAATTGAGGGAAGGGATTTAAACTGCGTTGAAAAAAGTGAACCCTCATAATAATGTGAGATTAAAAAATGAGATAAATTTTGCACATCCAACTGAAGAAAGAGTTGGCCGCGTCTACATTGACATTAAATATTTTGTCACAGTTCGGATTATCATAAATAACTATTTTAAACTTATCTTTCGAATAATATATTCATTACTTTACGGTGAGATAATAATCATAATTGAAACTTTACAACGAATTCTCCCCTCTTCGATTTTCATCGGATCGAGAAGAATTATTGAAAGTTAATCACTTGTGGTCGAACCGTCGCTCCATGCGTTCGCTCATTGATACGTTTAGTCAGGAGAACTCATCGAACCAAAGAGCTCACAGATCTGGTCCGTTCCAAAAATCTCTCCCTCGAGCCAACGTATTAAAGGATAATCTAAGTTTCCCCAGTTTTACGACTAAACAAATATTTATCAATTATTCTATCCTGCACAAACGAAAGATAAATCAAATCGTTACATTAAAATGTAAATCAAATCGTTACAAGTGAAACGTCAAAGTATTGAGATTCCAAATGTCAAAAAATTTAAAAACTACGTAATGAAATTACTGACCAGTGCATTCATTCTGGAAACAAACGATTTTCCCTCCAGACCAGACCACGAAAAATGAATGGAAGTGAGGAAATTCTCTGGATAATTTTTCGACGATAGTGTGTGTCAATAAATCGAGAATAATCGTCCACAGGTTATTTTTTCTATAAATCTATTCATTTCACTGACAGTTGTATGAATATTTTTCACTGTTTTTCGTTTAAAAATGAAATATAATCGTTCGTAAATCTCTCAAGAAAAAGTGTCATAAATGCAGATCGATTAGTTATTATTTCGATCTATTAAGTATCAGGAATTTTCTAGCACACGTAATTGGAAGTGGACTCAAAGAGCAGTCGAAATAAATTCAAGAATAAAAATAGCTGATATGGGAATAAAAAATGTTTTTATAACGTTATAACAATGTTATTGATGAAATTTCATGTTACTGTTTCAAATTTAAATGAATAATATATTAACGATACGAATCAATGAGAAATAACTTTATTTTGAGGTGTTTTTAAGTCTTCTACTGATTTCTGGCAGAACTTCGTGAATTTGGACTGTAAGGTGACTCTGCATTTGTCTTGAAGTAAAATGATCCTTTGCTGCAACAAACAGATCATTTTTATGAGAACAGATGACAATGCGAATGTGGGAGAATAAATATCCGCTAAAGTCAGTGTCAATAATAAAACAAAAATAAGTAACGAAAAAATGAACTGAAAGATTCAACTCACACATTAGTTGAAACCCCGTAACCAACGTAAACGCTACGGTTCGAACCACATTCTCCTGATAAGAATTTTTTGCTTGAACTGCAATAAAATGCTTTAAACGCTCGTTCGTTTAAAATACTCTCAGCATAAAAACGCCAGGATCTGTGGTGACTGCACAAATCTGTAGGAAGGGCAAAAATCAATGTTATTCAAACTGACTTGGGGTTAGTGGCCTCAAGGGTTCGCGAAGGTAAATTCTCCCAAGCGAAGAAGGCTCTTTAGAGAGAAAATTGATTTTTTTGGTCAGGAATCTTATAATTAATGAAATGTTTTTTCAATTTCAAATGAATTCTCCCAATTTCTTAGAGTCGGTGAATCAGGCTTTTTATAAATATACTTGAAGCTCAATTTTTAGCTTCGACATATCGAAAAAATTATTGGATAAAACTGAAAATTTGTATTTCATGTTTTATCGTAAACAAATAGCACAAATTGATGTTTTGACCCAACAAAAAAGCCAGTTCTTCCTTCATAACAATTTCGTTGA
This sequence comes from Campoletis sonorensis, assembly GCA_013761285.1. Lineage (NCBI taxonomy): Eukaryota > Metazoa > Arthropoda > Insecta > Hymenoptera > Ichneumonidae > Campoletis > Campoletis sonorensis. The sequence continues at coordinate 1,184,375 of JACEOJ010000094.1, forward strand.
GTAAGTGATTTTGGAAATTCTTTAAACGTCATATTTTCCGAAAAAGTGACGAGAAAATTAATTTGATGTAAATTCTCTCGATACAAATTACTCTTGAATTTCGTTGACGAAAACAAAAAGATCGGATTATTGGGGAAAAAATTTCTTTCTTTTAATATTGTGGGCTCTACGAATCTTTAAGATTCGTAATACCATCGTCGGACTTGATTTTATAATAAATTATAATTCAACAAAACTTACCGTCGCTAGAAAAGGGAAGACCACCGGAAGAACATCCAGGTTGAGGTCTTAAACCGGTGTTAGCAAAAAAATCGACGGTACCGGTAGGTGTTGATGCTCCATATAATCCTCCGTCAGTATGAATAACGTCTACAAATTTTGCACTATTCTCGTTAATGTGTTCGGCCCCAGGATGATAAAATCCCGGATTCGCTGGATCCAATGCTTGAATGAATAAATTATAAATTTATCAAAACAAAAATAAACACATTTACATATGGAATTTATTTCGAAAATCACTTAATTGTTTTTTAGAATAGAGACCAATTTTCTCATTATATGAAACGAAAAAATAAAACTCATTTATGACATTCATTATGTAAAGGGTTCGTTTATCGTAAAAATGATTAAATTATTGATTATTAAAAAGTAATAAATTCGTATTAGTATTTACCAGTTATTCTGGGAATAGAATATTTGCTATGTTTGGCCACAAATGCAGCGAGTTGTGAACCCAAAGAATGGCTAACCAAGTGAATTTTTTGAAGATTGACTCCCAACTCCACGACACGATCAACATCTCCCGCCAATATTTTTGCAATTTCCTGCAGCCTGGTAGCCGCGAGCGTTAGATAATTTAGTGAAGCCAATTTGCTCCAATCGAGAACTACAATATTATCGGTACCTCGTTCGAGATAAGCTGAAACAATGACCTTCAAATGGTAACATGCAAGCAGCAGATTTTGTTTCTGGGCCGTAATAAAAAAAAAGTCACGTTCGAAAGTATATGGTCAAAATTCTTGATTTTTTTGGACAAACTTTGTCATACGTTTCTCTACAGTTAAAAAAAAAAACTAAAATAATTTCCAGAAAAATTTGGAAGTTATTTCGTGGAATGTGAATTTTTTCGACATTTTGTACGTAATATGAAAATAGGGCCCGGAATACATTCTCGGAATTTAAATAAAATTCTGTCGAACAACGCTTTCGCGCAATTTATACCTCAATATAAAGTATTTGATCGAAAATTTCTTCATTTCGAATTTTCAATAATTATTGAGGACTACATCGAATTCAAATTATTTTACCTCCTACCACAGTTTGAACACTTTCTTTCGACGGATCCTCCAAATATCCATGAAAATATAAGACCACAGGTTTTTTTTTATTCATATTATCATACAATGCCTGTGGCTCTTGAACAGGAACATCCAAAGTGCTTTGAAAGCCACAATTAGCTCCGCACCTATCGTTGTCGATAAAAATAAACATAAATATTTATCACTCATCAAAATGTCACATTATTGTTAATGCGACTTCTATTTTAATCTCGTACAGAGAAGAAAAAGTGAAAAAAAACTTTCTTTTTAAACACACAAAACACTTTACCCTGTATAAATTATCCAACGCATCTTTGCTGCAAATGTCTTGGGATCATTATCAATCGCTGTCTTGGCTATGGACATAATAATTTTATAAACAAATAATACTTTTTTAAACAAATTGAAACAAAAGATTTTTTTCAAAATCAAATTTATTCATTTATTTATTTTCTTCAATTTTTTTTGATAGAAATATTTTCGTACTTTTTTCAAGAAAACCGAAAATATTTGATAACAAAGTTGCATGGGATGCTGGCGAACTGACTATGAAAACTGCACACACCATTAAAAAACACGACAAATTTATTGCCATTTTGAATATTAGTTATTTTTTTCACACTTCCGATTAACTTCAATTAATAATTGCTCTCGATATTTTTGTTTTTTCGAAAGTACGCAATTGTTTGAAATATTTTTGAAACATTTAAACACATGAGGTAATCAGCACATGTATGCGGCGTAAAGACTGATGGTAAAATTTTATGGGCGATTAATGTGTGATAAAATGTCCCTCCAAACAAACCTCGTTGCGAGATAAAATAATGAGAGAAACGTCACCAAATTTTCATTCAACTGAATAATTTTCATTATCAATAAACAAATACAAATTAAAGAGCCTTCGTGGCGGAAGAAATGTTGCTACAGCTCGGGTTATCATACATAAATGAAATTGAATGAAAATTTCGCAATATTTGTTCAATGATATTTTACTTCGATGAGCTTTACGTATGAATTTTATTGAGCATTAATTTTACAAATGTCCAGTTTTGATAGCGAATATTTTTTTTTACATCCTACCAACGTAATTTTGTTTTCTTCCCCACGTCATTAAAAAACAAATTTGATAAGTTGTATAAATAACTTTTGTTTGAATGTGATTGAATTTAAAAAAACATCATGATCAATCTGTTTTTGAAATTTTTTTAAATAACTTTTCACCTATATTGGATAAAGTAAAAGTTCAAAATCGATTTTCATGGCTCTGGACTTTATATATTTGCTCATGAGTTCGTATTATTTCTATTATTATTTTTTTTTAATTCAATTTGACAGTTGTATATTTGGGGAAACAATTTGTTGGGCATTAAAAAAAAGGACCTCCAGTTTCGATTGAAAATTAATTTATTTTATTTGAATCAATATTTGGTTTTGCAACACCGTCATTTACAAATTCAATCGATCGCACTTATTTCATGTCACTTTGTTAGGAGCGTCAAGGATAATTGGCCCGGCAAATGACGCGAACAAATTGTTCCACCTATTGAGTAAATAAGGACAAATCATGTTAATAATTTTCGGTCGGAAGTGATCACGCTTAAAAAAAATATTATTACACGTGATTTTTCACATAATTTTAAACAATTTTACTGCTTATTTGATAGATTACGTTTGCCAAAAATAAAATAAAAAATTTTACTCACTCTACGGCGGTTTGACATGCGCCAGCTGTCAATCCAGCTCTGTTTTGCGCATCTTCCAATTCCCAGCTACTGATTATATCTTCTCTTGGAAGTTCCGAGGCCAGAGCATTACGAACCTATTCATGAGAGCAATTTTTAAAATTCCTTGTGATTGAAACTATTAATTAAGTAATATTCATTTTTTAATTTATATTGATTTAAAGACTCAATTAATCATAGTTTTTTTTTACTCACAACTTCGACAGCGGAGAAAACTCTAATTAAGTTTCGTCCTGCTAATTTTTCAAGGTCTGTCTTAGTCCAAGTTGTATTATCGTTTTGACTATCGTACAGGAGATCAAAAAGATCAGGAAATTTGGAAACATCCTCAAGGCCTTCCGGAACACTGTGAAAATAAACATTTTCGATAAATCCACTAATGGACAGTATTTTTTGAAAATTTATTTCGATCATAACCAGTGAAATAAAAATCGTTTATTGCAAAATTTTTGATTATATGGTTGAAATCTTACGAATTTACTCCGTCAAAATCTGCTCCAATTCCAACGTGCTCGACACCGATCAAATTTTTGATGTAGTTTATGTGGTCTAAAGAAAATACGATTTTGAAATATTAACGAATTACTTGGAGGGTTAGCAGGCGATGAAAGAGCGCAAAAAATTTGATTAAAAAAAAAAAAACCGAATTTAATAGTACGTACCAACGACATCGTGTATCGTAGCGTTTCTCGATTTATTACAGTTGACGAAAGAAGAATAAAAATTCACCATGACAATTCCTTTGTTACGTTTCTGCCAATAAACAAACAAAAAATTCTTAATTATTCGAACTTCTTGACGACGGATTAAAAAAATGTAAACTTTACTGTTCAACAATTTTCCGGTTGTATTTCAATACATTTCAAACTCTCGGTTTCCCCAAAACAAAACAAACACTCAGTTTTTCACATTGTTATCGATCGACTATTTCAACAAATATTTACATCCCCGTTTCAGTGAACAATTCTTCGGAATATAATTCCAGAAAGTCATAACCGTTTCAAATTTATCATTAAATCATTTTTTTTTTTTTCATTATAAATATTATAGTTTCATAAAATTTCGTACTCACCAGTGACAGAAGAACGTCATCCGGCACATTGCGATAATTATTGCAGATAGAAAATGCCGAAGAATGTGAAAATATGACAGGGGCCCTGGAAACTGCCAAAGCTTCCCTCATTACATCGTGAGAAACGTGCGCAAGGTCAACCATCATTCCTAAGCGATTCATTTCGAGTACAACGAGCTATTGAAACGTAAGTTTAAATTTTTAATTTGTGAAAACACTTAAAAATGCATGAAACCATTAAAAAAAAAAAAAAACTCGTTGGTAGAAAATTTAATTTGATTTGTTACCTTTCCAAAGTCTGTGAGTTTGTAAACAAATTTATTCTCAACCGTAGAAGCATCAGCCCTAAAAAAAAAAAAAAATCCGAACGTAAAGAATCATCTTTGAGGATTTTTTTCTTCGAATTATAGTAATTTTTTATTGTTTAACTAACCATGGATTGCCACAAGTATGTGTGAGTGTTACGTAACGGACTCCAAGTTCGTAATAAAGTCTTAAAACTGCTAAACTCGAGTCCAAAGAATGTCCACCCTCGACAGCGATCATGGACGCAATTTTTCCGCTTTGCCATGTTGGCTCAATGTCAGATGCGCTCGTTACCAGTTTCAAATTGTCCGGATATCTTTTAATCAGTCTTTTTATAACGTCAATTTGTCTGAGAGTCAGTTGAACCGAATCTTTGTACTGAGACTTGCAATCGGTGTAAGCAACCCAAAACTATTTAATAAACAACAAAATTAATTTTATGTGAATTAACGATCGGAATAATGACCAGTAAACCTTCGTATATAAAAAAAATCTATAAATTTCTTAATGGGGTGTAAAAAGTTTTCTTTTCTTCAATTTATTTATTAATTTAATTGAATAATTAATAGTTTTACCTGACCACCAACTTTCCCGGCTATAAGTCGAGGCAAATCAGTGAAACAACTCGGGCATCCAGACTTGCCCCAGTCGGGATCATTCGTAAGATTTTTCTCGAAAGGAAAATCCTGAATTTTGTTGTTAAGTTTCTCGTAAACATTATACGGCAAGTCATTGTGTCTTAACAGAAAAAAAATGCACATTTATCTGTTAAAATATCATTAAAATCGTAATTAATAAATAAAATTAATTGATCAAATGTATAATTACCCGTCAATCAATGGCGCATGATCGAGAGCGTGTCTTCCCCTAAAAGCATGACGTGTGCTAACACCAATTGCCAAACCCGTGACGGCAATTACGGTTACGACAAAAAGTGTTATGTTTATACACAACATTTTGTGAGTGCGAAACGCCGTTCTGATATTTTCTAGAACAATCAAAGTTCAAAATCCGTATCGGTTTAACTATAATTGACGCATGAAAATCACGAAGAAAAATATCAATCATTTAATAATCATGAAAAATGATGCTTCAAACGATCGTTGATAACGTTATCTCACTCGGGAGATTAATTAACTTTGTAATCTCTGACGAAATCTATGATTAAAAGAGATGATGATATGGCAAAAAACAAATCATAATAATCAGTTTAAAAAGAGCACTGGAACGATGAAAAAGAAAGGAACAAAGCCGTTAGATTATTATTCCTCTTGTTATTATTATTATTATTAGTTTTCCTTTTCATTTTCATTGCATTTCTCGTATTAATTAATAGTTTTAATTAAAAATAATTTGTCTATATTTAAAACCATTTATTTAACAAAATATTTACCCATTGTTCGAAGTAATTGATATAAAATAAGTTTCACTAAAATAGATCCGGTAATCGTGCACTAATGGACTCGAGTGACTGAAATTTGTCCTCTCTCAGCGAGATTCGTCGTATGTTTGTCAATAAAATCCTCACAACTCGTAGATCCGTATAATCACGTAGACTTTTATATACATACGTATTTATGGGTGATTAAATTTAATTCGATAGATTCTTGGAATTTCAGTAATGTTTATGAATTCGAATATTCGTTATAACGTCGTAATGTTTACTTTATTTTTATTTTTCTAGTAGTTATTTTCCTTGTGTATATATAAATGTCTGCACTATTTTGTAATTAGGATGAAAATTCTCATAGAATTAATAATGATTTTTAATTCCGAGATAAAATTGATAGTTTGATTCGAAAAAGCATTACACTCTGGACTATTGATCACGATTTACTATTTTTGCCACCTGGCACTCTATAACCGTCTTGTTTGTCCAACATTAGTTCCTCTTTATGTCTATGTATTGCCGAGAGTAAGGTGACAATTGACTAAACTAGACTCAATTGAATTTACATCATGCTCAGTTCGTTTGCTCGTATATTAACGCCATTTGAAGGGGGCCCAAATATTCAACTAGCATAAATAATAGGCCTGAGACATTCAAATTTTTTTTTTTAATTCCTCAAATTTTTGCATTGCTTGGACAATGTCTGTGTATTCGAAAATCGTTTTCGAACAAACAGTAAACAGTTGTCAAGCTATTTCGTTGCTGGAGTTAAAATAATCATAATTTAATTGAAAACGGAAACGAAAAAACATGAAATTTAGAATTTGATTGTAATTTCGACAATGAAAATTATTCTGAATAAAGTCTGCTGGAGGTTGTCAAAAATTGTCTTCTAAATTTCAACTCAATCGGCTATTTTGTTATGAAGGGTTGTGAAACATGAAGGGCACGAAAAACTTTATGCATTCGTCGAAATTACGATGAGGAAATGAATTTATTGATTAGTAAACATAGTCCAAATTTTCATATAAAAAATGCAGAACATACGAACAGTCTATTAAAGAATTCGTTATTTCACACTCACCTAATCAGCTATTGCGTCGTATTACCCGAGAGTGTCGAGAGTCAAGAGGCTAGTCACTTTTGTAGCCAAATGCACTACTCTGTTATAAGATTAAAAAAGACAATACAACGAAATGAAAAACACATCGATGGTATATCTCCATTTGACTCATCAAGAATTAATATTGGCAGATTTACTTCCGTTATTATTGAGATTTAATCCCATGCAATGAACGATTTAAATGAAGAAAAATGGCTATGGGACTATTTTGGAAAGAGTTTTTCTGTTGGAAAGATTCGGTTGATTTTTTAAAGTGTTTTTAATTAAACGAACGTTTGAACAACGCGCTGAAACTGGACCGAAAAGGCAAACCAATCGGAGAGGTTCAAGTCGCCGCTATGATTTGGACCAATGAGAAAACGCCAGCTGGGATTTCGGGTTTTTGACAGAAGCCAGCGTGTATTATAAAGCCGCCGCGTATGGACGACGTGCTTTGCCCTGTATTAAAAAAATAAGTCTCTTTATTCTATTTCGCGCTTTACAGAGCGAAATTCTGTCCGACAATACCGAAACAAGCAAAATCAAAGCGTCGAAGTTTTTTATTTCTTTTGTTAGCCACGTCCAAGTGTTTCTTCCAAAGAAAAATAGTGCTAATAATTCCGAGATATTTCTCTACCAAAGGTAATAACGGCTTAACCCTTTTCTCATGAAAAAAATATTTTTCAATTCGTCTTACACGTCGATTTTCTTTTGAAATACGACCAATGGTCCATTTTTAAAGCTCTAACTTTCGGATAAATCCATTTTTTGACTGTTGTTCATCGAGTTTCGAAAATACTAAGAGATCGAGAAACTTCTGTACGTTCAGCCGACGTTCGATCCAAAATCTTTCGTGGTCGTTTATATCAATCAATTGCACAAATAAAACTCTATTTATTCACTCATTATTTATTCTCCATTCGTATCTTACAATTTCGGTCGACAGATTTCATAAATTCTCGAAGTTACACTATTGCAAGAGTACTCTCGGAAAATTTCAATATATTTCTTAGTTTATCACAGCTTTCAACCAATTAACACGAAAAATCCAGAGAATTTTCAACAGAAACGTCAAATGTTATTAAATACGACATCCCATTATTGCAATGTGCAAATAATTCCAAAAACAACTGTATTTCTTGAAATTTGTGGTTAATTCTTCTAAATCAATTATAATTCAATGTTTTTCAGACTGTTAGTAAAATACTTGAAAAATGAAGCTCAACACATCAATTTTGTCACTGTTGGTGGTCCTCGGAGTAGCGTCAACAATTTCTGCACTCAAACCTGGCGACTGTGAAGGTAACAAACTTTTTTAACTCTTTCAGTGGACGAAAAAACCTGTGCTTTTTTATTATTGTTATTGTTCCAACAATGTTTATCGTTTATACATTCCAAGCCATTGTCTAAAATTGTCCATGTTAACTTTGTTTCCCAGTGTGCATAGCAACAGTAAAAAAATTCGCAGACACGCTGAGCGACGACGTGAAAAAAGATCACAAAAAGATCGAAGACGCGTTTAGAGCTTTTTGCGAAAAGACCAAATCCAAGGAGAACAGATTTGTGAGTATTGTTCCTTAAACTATTTCTTTTTTTTGCACAAAATATGATCTTGTAATGAATAACACGAGAAAATGGACGTAAAAACTTAACGATTCATCTGCAGTGCTACTATTTGGGCGGCCTCCAAGAATCAGCGACTGGAATTCTCGTTGAGCTCAGTAAACCGCTCTCGTGGTCACTGCCAGCTGACAAAATATGCGAAAAACTCAAGAAAAAAGATGCACAAATCTGCGACTTACACTTTGGTAAATATTATAATTCTTTCCTTCATAATTTTTGTTTATTTGATTCATAATTAATTGGTAATTATTATTCATCGTTTGGCAAAAAAAAAAATATTATTCATCTTCATTAATTATTATTAGCATAAAAATATTTATTGAAGTTTTTCGACAATACAAAGTTGCTTTTTACAATTTTTATTATCGTTATTATGCATTGTTAATTGATTTTATCGATTGATCATTATTTTAATAGCAATTTTATAAAATATTCATCGCTGATTTACAGAGAAACAAATAGATCTGGACACGGTTGATCTGAAGAAACTTAAAGTTAGGGACTTGAAAAAGATTTTGAACGATTGGGACGAGACGTGCGACGGTTGTCTCGAGAAGAACGATTTCATAAAACGGATCGAGGAGCTCAAGCCATCGAAATTCACGCCGAGCCCAAAAACTGATCTCTGAGCTAATAAATCATCAGGTGACTTGGAATTATCCACGCTTCATTCACGACGCAGTCGCTGTTCGAAGGATAATTTTTTATTTTCTTAATTTCTCATATTTTTCGTTTCATTAAAAGAAGAAAAACAATAATAAACAAAGTATAAAGATAAAAACGTGTACTTCCCGAAGAGATTAACGTCGAATCTCCGAGCAATAGTTTATAATCGTTGACAATTTTGTTCCTTCGTTATTTTTTTGCCGATATTTTATCTTACGAGAGTATTCGATTTTTTCTTCATATTTTTTCATCTCGCTTCAACGTATTTAAAAGGGAAGCGAATTTTTGAGAGGGAAGAGATAAATAATTTGTACCTGTGTATAGTGTATAAATGTGATTTTAATCGAAGATTTTTCCAACCCCCTTTCGAGTCAATGCACAAGTTGGAAATATTATAACGACGAACAAAAAGGAACGAAAAATCTGACTCGGAACGACGAATTAGTCGTTTTATCTTCATTTTTTTTCCTTCGATTCTCAAATTAAAGAGAAATAAATTTTCGGTTGAGAATTTAAGGTTTGAGGGAAAGAAAAACGAAGGCAACATTTTTCGACTGCTCCTACATTGACTTGTCTCAACTACAAATTACTTAAGCGACGAATCGTAACGTTTCATCAACATCTGTCATTCTTGCATGTCCACACGCATACACACATATACATTTTAAATGAAAATTAAAATAAACACGAACACACATCGTTTTTGTTAACGTCCATGTGACGAGGAATGCGAGAAAAAGTAAGAAGATGACTGGGAAGAATTGTTTATAATAAAATCCTATTTCCTTTATATGGATTACAATCTTTTCGTCTCTTTCTTTATTTTCCCTGCTTTTCACTTCATCGAATATAAGCATTCGAGAGATAAACTTAAATTCATTCAAAAATCGACTAAAATATTGAAAACTTAACAATAAGAACGCGAAATTATTACTCTTTTCAGCGTTTCAATGTCAAGTCTTTTGTCGATTCTCTTAACAGTTCGTTAAAACGAAAGAGTCTAATATTTCTGACTTGAATCTACGCTAAAATACTCGATACAATTTTATTGTTCAAACTTGAAGTTTTCAAATGAAAATATAGGTTTTGTCGAGCTGAAATTTATTTAGGCTTGCAATCAGGTGGATCGCTCCACTTTCCATCGCTTTGGCACGTTATCGAGCCTTTTGTAACTCCACCCGGGCATTTATAGCTCAGCACCTCTTGGTACAAGTACGAACGACCGTAGACTGTAACTCCAGGCGGAATTTTTGGTTTGCCGCAAGATATTCCTGGGAATCATTATTTCATGTAGCACTTGTGAAATTGCTAGTTGAAAGTGTGTTTAGAAGATTTTTTTTTAAAACCAAATCGATTCGAAATACTCACTGGAACACTTTCCTTGAATTCTCGACCATTTTCCATTGGCGAGACACTTTGTATTGGCTTGTCCAAAAATTCGATATCCTCGTGAACATTTGTAATTAATCGTATTTCCGAAAACATATTCCTTCGTTTTTGAACTGGTCTCGTCCGTGTAAGCGTTCAAAATTTTTGGTGGATTTTTGCACAGTGCGGCTGAAAAAATGGTTTTGTTCGAAGTTTCGTCGACGTTTGTTTTGTACACAATGGTCCTCGAGGGTGAGACAAATAGAAATTTTAAAAATGGAAATTGGGATTCAAGGGAAATATTTACAGCTGTTGCTATTATTTTTTTCGTGAACTAAGCTTTTTGAGGTTCAATGCCTAGCTTGTTTCTACGAAACTCTTCTTTATTCCAAGGACAGATCTATTGATTTTCATTTATTTGTTTTAATTTGTGATTTATTTTGTAATACTTACGTTTGCACGAGGGTAAGGCTGACCAAGTGCCCTCTGACTGACAAGTCACGTTTTCATGACCTTCGAGGTTGTAACCAGTTTTACATCGAAGCTTCAAAGTTTCGTTGACTTTTCGTGATATGTTTTCTTTATATTTATCATCGTTATCCACGATGTAAGCATTAGAGGGTATCTTTTTGGAAAAAATAAAAGAAATGATGCAAAGTAAGTGACAATTTCGAAGAATACTTTTTTTTTCGAATCTTCAAACCATACTCACTTCTGGTAACGAACACGTGATTCGTTGGCAAATGTCGATTTTCTCGATCAACAGTCTGGCCAAGGTCGATTCGTCGATTGTTTCGTGACTGCTCCGCCATTTTCCGTCCTCCTCACAGGTCCAAGTTAAATTTTCATATTTTTCTTTATCCCCAATCGTTTCAAGGTCGATTTTTGTGTTGTTTATACAGGCGAGAACAAATTTATCCTCGAGTTCATTTCCTTCGAGGAAAAAGTACAGATTTCTTAGAGTTCCTTGTATTTTTGAATTATTCGCTTCCATTTTATTGTATTTTTCGTTATCAGTGTTCGATTCGCTACTACTTTGGTTTGTTGCTAAAAAATCGATAACAAGATTGTCTTTAAGGGGGCACTGGCGCTTAAGGCATTCAGGCTCTGGGAACGACCAGTTTTCGTCGTCCAGACAAATCCTCGAGACATTTTCTCCTGTCCCGAAGCCCGGATTACAAAAAATCCAAATTTTTCTCCCAGGGATAAAAACGATTTGTTTCTCGTCCGTCAAATTCTCATTTTCTTCAGTATTTTCTGAAGTGAGTTTTTCGAAAAGATCGATTCCCGTCTCACTGTCAATCGATTCATCAGTTTCTCCAGTTCCGTTCGAACCAGACTGTGGATTTTTTACTTCATCGATTATTCGCTCGACCAAGATTTCGATTTCCATATTTTTTTCGTCGAGGAAAAACATTCTTCCATTTTTAACTTGTTTCGGCGAAGGGCATTGCAGCCTCACGCAATCGGGCACGTGACCAGCCCACGTTCCATCCGTCGAGCACTGGAGCCGAAACTCAACGAGTAAATTTCGGTTACCACGAAATTTGTAACCGTCGTGACACGATAACCCAACAACATCGCCGAATGAAAAAATTAAAGAAATATTTTCTTTAGTCGTTTCATCAAACTTTGATATTGTTGACGTTTCGTTCGTTTTTTTGTAAATTGGCAAAATTGTCGATTGCTTTGTTGAAATGTAGCCATGTTGGATTCTGTAAAAAAAAAAAAATTCACTCTTTCTCATTATAATTCGATATTCAAAAAAAATCTATAATCGACATTCATTTAGATTCTTCACACAATAACTCTCGAAAGAATTTTTTAAATATACAAACTTTCGGTAAACCGCAGAGACAGTAATAAAAAAAAAAAAAAACAAATGTTTTACGAACATTTTGGGTGGAAGACATCCTGATGGAACGCATGTTGGTCTAACGAAATCCCACTTTCCTGTTTCGAGGCAAGTTAAATAACGTTGACCTGACAAACGAAATCCTTGATCGCATTTGAATTCCAGTTGCTGACCAACCTGAAATTTATTGAAATTGTGAGTTGTGTTTTGACATCAACTTGAGATTTTACAAGCATTCTACAATTTTGGGTTCATGTACGAAGTTTGAGAAATTTCGAAACTCAAAAACAGAAAATTAGTTAAATTAAATCTCATGAGGAATTGCAACGACTGAAAGAATGTAAGGAAAATAATGATAAAACATAAAAAAATAATAAGAAATTATGAAGGAAATTACCTGAAGTATCGATATATCGTCTCTCTCGTGTTCTTCGATAATATATTCGATATCACCGTTCTCAGGTGCGAGCAAATTTTTGCAAGTAACACCTAAATAAGATAATGAGTGAGACTTTTCGATTTTTCTATAGGTTCTAATTTATTTACCTCACCTATACATATTGGTTGATTCCCACTCCAATTTCCATTGGCATTGCATACTCTGTGGGGATTGCCACGGAGCTCGTATCCGTCTTCGCAATTGTAATAAATTTCGTCGCTGTACATGAAAGACCTGCCGCTTATTCTGCCTCTAGGGAAATATCCTGGATGTCCACATTTTATTTCTGTTATGACAAAAATTTTAAGACGCCGTCATCATCGGACAATCGACGCTTTCAATTTGATACAAATGCAATTGCAAGTGAATTCTACTCAACGCCTATCAATTTAATACAATTCGTTTGATTCAAATTGATTTAATAATGAATGAATTTCCATTATTTACTCTTTAACGAATTTATTATACGAACAATTGTATGTATAATTTAACTCTCATTAGGCTTATTAAATGAAATTTTACTATCGAGTATTTTTGCCCAATGATAAAACGAAAATTATTATTCAATGAATTTATTTTTCGGTATATTGAAATAAATTCACGAGTTCGAAGTAAACTCGTGTGGTATGCCTTCGGTTTTGTTTATTTACGTTCTACGCGCTCCCGTGAATCCCGTGTTTCGCAGCGGTTGAGCGTGCTGCATAGTGGGGGAAGGTTCGCCGTGCCGGCGCGCCGCGAGCGGCGAAGGGGGAAGAGCAACTGGTGGGGCGAGCGCGGGGCAGAAGGGTGAGCGGGAGAGCGTGATAAACTAGTATCAATCGGGCGCCGGCCGGCGACACACGGAGAGTGCGATTCGAGCGTCGGTCGGTGAATTAAACGGTACGCGCTTCAGTGTTCGTCGATGCTGATAAATTTTACGAAACGAAATATATAATAGTAACAGTAGAATTCTTTTTTATCATCATTTTGAAAAAATAACTATACTACCCAAGGATCTTTTTTTTAATTAAATTTTTTTTTTTCAAATAAAAAAAAAGGAAACAATGCTAATAAATATTGAATAATTTTATTGAATAAAATACATTTTTATTTTCATATTTTTTTCCAAGTCGTCAAATCCCAAAATTTATTTACGAAGAATTACGATTCAAAAGATAATCGCGTTGACAAACAATCGAGTGAATTGAATCGACCGTACATCGTAAATACTGTTTTATTTTCGCGAACGAATGGATAGGCCGATACTAATGTGACAGACAGTCTAGTGACCGTTATATCACATCTTTGAGATTCTCGCGAACGCTCGTGCGCCCGTGCGCTCGGCCGTACCCTGGCTGCGGAACGGAGTACACAAGTTATCATGAGCGATTCGATCATCATTTCGTCGTCATGTGCTTCGGCGGTATTCATAAAAACGCGGGAGCAAGCTCTATTCGCTGTGTGCACACATCAAGTTGTCATCAACGTGAGAGTGTGTAGTCGTGTATATGCATACTGGGATATGTATGTACCGATTACACATTCTCACTTTGGTGAGAGAGTGTGATGTGCACACAGCTTATAAGCCCTCACGAACGGGTACTACCACGGTACGATACTTAGCGACGCATGACATAGCACGGAATTTTGCGACGGGGGTTTCTCTAGCTTCGTAGTGCTACAAGTAAGTTAGCACCTATGTTCGGCTGACCGTACGGTTCTTTTAAAATTCAACTTATGCTAAACATCTATGCATGTTTAGTTATACGTTGGCTTCTTTAAGAATTTTACCGATGCTACAATGTAGGAAGAGGCGAGGTCGTTCGTACGCTTGGCACTCGTGAGCACGCTCGGGTCTCCACAAAGTTGTGTTAGAGCCGTGTCGTTAGACTGTCTGTCACTTAGCATTGGTTTACATTCATTCAATTTTGTATGAAACTTATTTTTTTACCATGAAAATATTTTTAGCCCGAACAAAAACTATTCAATTTGATTTGTTTTTCCATTCAATTTCGAAATTCTTTCAACCGCGTACAAGTTTGTCAACGTAGGTGTTAAATTTGAACCGAGTCGTTTGATGGAAAGAATGGGTAATGTTGAAACACTTTCGCTATATAATAATATTAAAATCTCAGGTATACATTTTTTTGTTGTATATTTCGTTTTTAATTCAAAATCGTTTTTGTGATTTAACACAAATGTTGAGTGCGGATTTTTCGAAAGTGCTTTTTGATTGTTTAGTGTGGATTATGATTCAAGTGTGTGTTGATCGCGAAATAAGCATGAAGAAATAATTAATACGTGAGATTAATTAAATCACTTGTACGGGATTGACATTAATAAATCTATTAAACGATCGTGATAAAATGTGACTACATTGAATGGAAGGAGACAAGTGCAACGTGTGTTAGTTGTGTTCTTGTGCAATGGATCTCAACTCTGCGATACTCGAGGGACTTCACCACACGCGACGACTGGATAACGAGTTCCCGAGAGGTGAAGAAAAACATCGAACAATGTGAGTGAACGAATCCTTCGGTAGTTCGGTCAACATCCAACGCCACGCTTCATCGTTCGTCAATGCTAATAAATTTCACTGATCGAAGTATCCAATTACACAAGTAAAGTAGTATAGTCATTTTTTCTTCTTTCTCAATGAATAAAAATAACCGTACATCTCTAGAATTTTCGATTATTCTTATTTTTTTCAAATCAAACAAAAATGAATAAAATATTAATAAATAATGAATAATTTTATCAAAACAAATTTAAAAAAATGAATAACATCCATTCCTTTGTGCATGATACACAACGATAATTCATAAAAGTTTTAATTTTCTTATTTTTCAATTCGATTTCAAATTTTCGTACATCGTGCAAAAGTTTGTTTGTCAATATAGGCATTTCTCTACATTATGAACCGAGCCTCTTGATGGAAAGAGCGGTTATTGTTGAAAAATTTTCGTTATTAATTGAAATTGTGTGTACGCATTGTAAAGCATCTTGATTTAGATTCAGAATTATTTTTGAGAGTACACACGAATGTCAGCTGTGAATATTTTCGAAAGTAAGGTTAAAATGGCACCGAATTGAAGCGTAAGCGTATGGGATACGGGTCGAATCTTAAGAATATAGGTACGCGGCGCGTCTCTCGACAGTGCGGATTGTAGTGAATTCAAGTGTTAATTACCCGATAGAACCATAGACAAATGTGTGTGATCAGTTTAATCATTCGTGCGGGGTTGACATTAATGAATATTGAACGGTCTTGAACGGCATGGGAGAAAACAAGTGAAATGTGGAGTGAGAGCCTCGTACAATGGATCTCAACAATGGAATACTCCAGGGGATTTGCCGCACGTGACTTCTGGATGACGAGTTCGTGAGAGGTGAATCAAGACATCGAACGGTGAGTCAATTAATCATTCCAATAGCATGAAATAACGGCATAAACATTGAAGTAAACTTTAAGGTATTTTCGATTTAATTTCGTCTCTCATACTAGGAAGGCCCAAAGTTATCAATTTTTTAAATGTAAGCTACTTTTTCATAGAATATTTTTTCTGCATTTTGTTAATAATCGGCCGGAAAATGAATTTTCAAAAATATCGGCACAGTAAATTCGCAGAAAATTTCTTTACGAACCAAATAAGGATTTGCGCGTTAGAATTGTTCGAAAAATACGGATTATTATCGGGAAAATGTCGATCAATATATGAATCCGTGGAATTTAGTATTTATCAAATAATAGTTGACCAATTCAATAGTTATGAGTCGTTCTTTTTGCTAAAAAAACATCTCGCAATATGAATGCAGGGTCAATTAATTAAATTGAGTGTTGAACGTTGCATACAACTATCGCGAAGATTTTAAATCCATAAGACTATTGCAGTCCCTGCTAATCACCTTGTGAATTCGCCGCAAAGTTAGCCCCAAAAAATTCAATTTTCATGCTTGCAAAGTTTACTAGGGCTCCATTCGACGCGAAATCTCTTATCGATGAATAATAATAATATTTAAACCGTTTTCCGGATAATATTAACGTTGACCCCCAACAGATTCTTAGAAAAAACACTCGATTCATTTGCTTGCTGGGCTAAGTCGGGGGCCAAATTTAAAAAATCATATTTTGAAAAAAAATGTCACTACTGAACGATCTTATTGCGCCACCACGAACTACTGAACGACGACCAACTATTTATATTTCAAAAAATCAAATTATTTGACTTGGGGGCTAACTCGGGAGTAGTCGGAATGCCAAATCGAACTCTGCGCCGTCGATATTGTAGAGATACCGTACTAGTACCCCAGCAGTACAACGTATTAACCGTCCCAAAGATCAAGCAAGTTATCCGTATGAGAGACACACTGTAATAACACTGTATGAATACGGTGTACTCACATAATCATCATGGCCTCAAATTTATTGTTACGTTCTACTGTAATGTTCACTATACATACTGGTAATGCGAAAACACACTGTACTGCTGTGACTGCGGTAATACCCCGGACCAATACCAGTATCGTACGTTTACCGTACGAACGTACCTGGTAGATTTTGTACCAGTACACGCTTTACGAAATGCTTACATCGAACTGATATTGTTTTTATATTTTGTTTTTGTTTTTTTTAAATTGTATTCTTTTGTTATATTTTGTTTGCTGGGCAATAGAGGTATTGCCAACGCAAATACCAACTTAAGGGGGAACTTTCAACGTAATTATTGGCCCATGGGATATCGCTGACGCAATTATCGACCAATAGGGGTACTGATTACTCAATTACTAGCTAATTTCAAAATTTCAGAGACTTTTCTGATGTTTTACTTCCTCAAATGAGGTTAAAGATGATAAATTCAATTTCGTAGGATTTTCGAAATGCGTTTTCTTTGATTTACTCACTCGTACAGATAGGATTGTGGTACCCTTCCCACTGGCCGTGTTTTAGACACTTTCGTTTGTACGTCGAACCGATCCAATTTCCAACTCGAACGGAATAGCCCGTTTCGCACCAATATCCTACTTCGGAACCATCTTCGCTGACGTTAATGTAACCATTAGACGGTATCGTGGGGGTTGCACATCCACGGCAAAATATAGCATCGAGAACCTAAAAACCAAATGTTAAGTCATTTTTTAAATTTAAAATCTTGTTTTTTGATCGGGAAATTGTTTGTTGAAAGCGAAAAAATTACTCACTCTGATATTTCCACGAATATGCTGCCTCGTTTGGGCCCAAGCGATCATCGAGCCGTGATAAATCGTGCAAGTTTGACTCAATCTCCTGATTTTATTATCGCCTAAAACTTCGTCCCAAATATCGAGGTAACTGAGTTTTCCTAAGAATGCCTCAGACGCTGAAAAACCTCCTCCCAGTCGATCTTGCTCCTGCCCAATCACAATCGTTCCATTAGCACTTATTACCGTTTTTTCTGCTAATAATGTACCATTGTCCCTTAAAACTCCATCGACGTAAGCGTGCCATGAACCATCAACGCTTCTCCAATCAACGCACAAAAAGTGCCAGTACCCATCGTTCAATGTTATGTCCGTAACAACTTCTTCGCCGTTTACGTACAAGACGAAACTTAAGATAAAAAAAATTATCAGATTGATAAATGCCATTTGATTGTCTCTTCTTATATTTTTTAATAATTTTATATGAATTTCATTAAATTAATAAGGATTTTATTAATTACCCATTGTAATCAGTCAAGGTGAGGGCGTTGTCTTGATATTTTGTTGCATATGATAATACAGTGCCATAATTAAATGTGTCGACAGATTGCAACCAAAGGCAAACGGTCAACTAAAATAGGATTGAGAAAAAACATTTTTTTTTTTTAAATCGTAAACATTGTAAAAATTGTAAAGAAAATTTCTGTTTTTTATAAATGGATAAAAATGTACCTCTGTAACGTTTTTTTTTGGTCCCTTCATTATTACATAGTCGTTGGTACCAACTTCCGAAAAGTTCAACACAAAATCAGGAGTCAATTCTGCAATTGATATTAAATAAACAAATACTTTGACTAGTTGTTCAATCAACGTTTTTTTGACAGCTTGTTTGTTTAATCTTTTGGAATATTAAAATTAACAGTATTTAATTTTTTTTTTCACCTGTTTCGCAATTCAATCCACTGAAATTGATCGGACACTCGCACGTGTGATTGAGAAGCCCGTTTACGCACTTGCCACCGTTTAAACACGGTAGTATTTTGCAATGATTTATTTTCGTTGTGCAATCCTCACCTTCGTATCCGTCCGGACAAACGCATCTATTTTATGGTATTTTGCAACAGTTAATAACAATTTTTAATTAAACGTAGTAAATAGTTGATTGAATGAGGTTAGCAACAAAATAATTGTTGAATCAGTCATTTTTTCATTAATCGACAATTCGTTATCAAATTAATTAGCAAACTTCGATAGATAAAAATTTCGAGTGTAAGTCTTTACCATTTTCTTCCTGTTTTGTTAACTTTCGAGGGTGCTGGGATTGAAATATTTGAATTTTTCAACCGAAGCCTATAAGGACGATGAAACGTGTCCTAGTTTTTCACGGTTTTTCAATGAAATTTGACGTTCCAGGTTGATTTTCTTTGTTCTTACGTTGAATAGCAAACCCGAGGGTTAATTTTGACGAAAGAAATGAATATGTACCTGTAACTGTTTCGTGTAGCATTGACTTCGTACACGTTTAAACAAATGGCATTAGAATGACAAGGGATCCAATCGCAAGGCAATAGATTGCAACGCAGGCCAAGAAATCCGGGTTTGCACAAACATTTCCATGTTGCATCAATAGTCATACAAGTCGAACCTTCCTCACAAGTCCAAGGCTCGCAATGATTCATAATTATTTCGCAGAAATCACCTAAATGTAAGGAAAGAATAAATAAAAAAAAACACAAAAAAGGCAAATAGAAAAAAATACTTTTTAAACTAGTTTGAAAAGAATTTAAAAAATATGGGATTAAGCAGTAAATTATACAAATTAATTGAAAATACCTTCGAAGCCATTTTGACAAGCACAGTGGAAATCTTTTTCTGTGCTTATGCAAGATCCGCCGTTTTGGCAAGGATTCAGCGAGCATTCGTCAATATAAATCTGTGTGCAAAAGTTATTCGTTTAGCATGAGAAAAAAAGATTAGAATTTTTTTTCGATTTTCATGGATGGTCTTTTTTTTTATCGAAATAATATTTTGGGTACCTGACAATTCTGTCCAGTAAATCCGGCCTTACAGTTACACAAATACGAAATTTTCGTTTCGTTCGTATTGGAAATAGTACACTCGCCCTCGTTCAAACACGGCGAAGATTCGCATGGATTTTGTCGTTTTTCACACGTCGAGCCTTTATCGGAATAAAAACATTTTGTATTTTATTCATTTTTATATCCACATTGGAATTAATTGATTAATTTTTCTTTCAAATCTTAATAACAAATTCATTTGTTTCATTTTTTTTTTAATTTGAGATAACTCATATTTTTGCATTGTTTTCTTCATTCATTTCAAGAGGTTCTTGGTTTTTGGAGTACTTTTGTATCATTCGAAGTATTTTTTCCTTACCGACATAATTTGGAGGACAATCACAGCTGAAACTCTCATTTTCCGAAGTGCAATTTCCTCCATTTTTGCAAGGCATTTTGTCGCAGGGATTATTGAATTTTGGTAAATGAACACAATCGTCTAAGCTCGTCGAGCCTCTGCTGATTGTTGTTTTATTCAAGGGACAAAGGTGGCAAAAGGTTTTTCCATAATCCGGTTGATAATAACCGAGTGCGCACGTCGTACAGGGCTCGAGACCAGCGGAAGACACTTGATGAACTTTACGACGTGCGAAATGACCAGGCTTGCAAACCGCTATACGAAAAACAAATTGATTCGCGAAAAAAATTAATTAAGAATTTCTCTGTTTAATTAACAAATAATTCCTATTCAATTAGTTGGAATGGCTCATGATGGCTCATACTTATTAATTGCCAATTAATTAATTGGATAAAAATCATAAATTAGAGAATTTGAAAGATTAAAAAACGAATGACTCACGTAAACAATCCGATATTTTTTTGGTATGCATTTTTTTAGTTAACGTGTGTGGTGGACATTTTATACATTTCGTTGCTGCAGTTGAATTTTGGTATTCGCCGAAATAACAGGCTTGGCATTGGTCTCTCGTTGTATTATGAAAAGTTCCCATTGGGCATTTAGCTGAAAAAATGGAGGAAAAATGGAATCGAAAAATGGATTATATTAATTGTTCAAATCGACAAATTCGTAATTTTTCTAATGTTCATTTATAAAAACGAATGCTTTGGAAAATTAATATTGAAAAAACTTACTGCAGTTGTGTCTTTTGAGGACACGACCAACTTCACAAATTTCCTGAGCTTCCTTGAAAATCGTATTTAAATTTAATGCCAATTTTGCGATCTCGTGATTCGTTTTGTTATTGAATAAATTTAATTGGCCTGATTTTGTCATGGCTTCGATTTTTTCTCGCAATTTTTGAATTCCAACTTTTGGGTTGTTGCGATTTTCGGCTATTATTTTTCCTGAGGAATATAAAAAATTAATGAAATTGGAAAAAAGCCATATTAACAGATTATTCACGTTGAATTTTAATGAATATTTGGATGCAAAGCTTTACCAATGAATCTAAACTTGATCTCGATTTTTCCCTTTTTCCTTTTAGCTCGCGATTTATTCTTTGGCTTGCTTGTTGTTTTTGAGGAAAGACGCGGGGCACGGGAACCTTTCGATCCCATTTTTTTTGCATCAACGCCATTTACCGAACGCTTTCGTCGACCAAAAACGTTCGAGGCTATTTCATTGTCTTCCACTATTTCTTCCTCACATTTTGGATCATATTTGATGAGATTGCAGTCGATTTCATTGCCACAAATATCGAGGATGTTTGAGTTTAGATCCCCGGCGATTTGATCCGTCAACTTGACGAAGAAGCCAATTAAATTGGGAACAAATTTTTTTAATCGTTTTTTTTGCGTTCTTCAATCAATTATTCTGTAATTTTCACAGTACCTGATAAATTATGGTTGAATTATCACAGACACTAGAATTGCCCTGAAGAATTACGTCAACGTCCCGACCGATAGAATTGGGTATTTCCATTGCTACAAAAAAGACGACAAAAATAGCAAATTAAATATTTTTATCTTTTATCGCGCTTACAACCTAAACTGTTAGAGATAGAGCAAAAATGTATAGGACCAATCTTGTAGCGCATGAAATTTCCTATGAAAAAGCTCCTTACAGCAATTTTCTATCTTCAGTACCGTAGTTATGAGAGCCAATCGAAAAAAGAACTTGTCACTCGCTTAACGTTTTTGAGGTAGGGTTTTCGAATTTAAATAAACTCTTACCGGAGCACTCTGGAAAGTAAGTGCCGTTCCAGCCTTTTCCGTCGATCCCACAAGTGAGAATCAAATTTGTTTCATGATTCGATGGATCTAAATGATCGATTATCAGAGCATAGCCATCCTTACAGTTGATCACACATTTAACAGCCTCGCCCTCAACGTTTTCGCAATTCGTTTGACCGTTCGTTACAACCGGAATATGTTTGCAAGTGTCTTTAACAAAAAATCATCATTTTTAAAAATATGGAAGATACATTCCGAGAATTTCCATGGAAAAAGTAAAATATCCACACACCTTCTACTGTCACATTGATTATGCATTTTGCTGAATTATTGAAACCGTCCGTGGCATCGTAAAAAATTTGTGTCCTACCGAGTGAACAATTGCATTCGGGTTTCGAATGGCTTTTTTTTATATTCACGAGACCTCCTGAATTATCGTGAAATATTGGTTCGTTCCAGGTAACATTTTCCTCACCTGATTTTTTTACTGTCAGATGAATTGGCGGATCGACACAGTTTTCAATTGTTGGAGGTTCTTTATCTAGAGATTAGAAGAAGAAGAAAAAAACAATTTTTTAATTCAAAATGCAAAATCGAATAAACCATAAATCTAAAATATCGAAACCTTGAAATCGAAAATTCCAAAATCTATAATAATTTAAAATCCAATCATTTGAAACCTGAAGTCTGAAACTTTTAATTAGAAATTAAAAATTTGGAAACATTCAGAGCGTACCTATAACATGAACGAAAAATTTGCATTTAGCTTTATTCCCACTGGAGTCCTGTGCCACGTAAACAATTTTATGCAATCCAATTCTGGCTTTCCATGGCAATTTAATATGCGGTTTGCTCCAGACGTTTGGAGTTTTATCGGAATTGTCCGAAGCCACCGGAATCGTCCAATTAACCAAAGCGTAATCTTTGCCCATCGCAGTTTCCCACGTAGAATTTTTTGGACACTTTATAATTGGAGACGTTTTGTCTGAGATTCGATAAATTTTTCTATCATTCATTTTCATTTTCTAATATTGTTCGTTACTTTTTCGGGGAAGGGGGAACCTTTTCGTTGATTTATGAGATTTGATTAATTTTATTCTGCTCAATCAATTAATTAACGCGATAAAAAAAATGTTTTTACCAATGCATTGGTTGATGGTGTGCCTTTGTGACCATATCCCGTTTTTTCCTGAACAGTGTCGAATCTTTGGACCAACAAGAACGAAACCCTCTTGACAGGAAAAAGTGCAATTAGAGGCAAACGCCAGCTTTTTTGTACCTGTGCAAATATCGGGAGTGATATTTCCATTTGCCAGTCGTCGTAATGGCTCGCACTTGATTTCTATAAGAAAAATAATAGGACTTTAGTATCTTTTTCTAGATTTTTAGCCAAAAAAAGTCTGGGAACGTAATGTTAAGGACTTTTAATAATTGTTCATGTTAATGAACTATATTTCCTTGACTCACGTTTGCAAGTGACCTTGAGACCATCCCACCTTGATAATGGCAAACAATTTCTTACTTTACTGCCACGTAATTGGAAACCACTGTCGCACTTGAATTGACAGCGCGTGTCGATCGGATAGGCTGTCAAATTAGCAGCTTTAATTTTTTTCTCATTCTCGTCGTGTGCACAACGAATACGACCGTGTGTTGGTGCTCTCAAAGCTGCACAGGTTTTTACTTAAAACGAAGAAAAACGAATTGGATATCTTAATCTATTTTTTGTTTACGTTGATTTTTTTAAATGAAAATAATAATGAGAAATATTACTCTTGTTAATATTTACATACGTAAACATTGAGGCTCGGTCCCTGACCATATGCCGTCGTTACGACAAAGTCTTATACTGTCACCGATCAGATTAAACCCAATTCTGCATCGAAGACCACAAGCTGCGTTGACTACATTGCTACAAGCGCTTGCTTTTACGAAGTAACCGTTTTCTGGCACTTTTAGCTTTGGACACCTTATAGCTTTGTTTAAATAATCAAAAACATACAATTTATATTAATATTAAACGATTGTCAATGTTATTGATGAATTGAGTAACGAATAAATCATTAATCAAGAATGAGAAATGAATTTATTCTAAATACATTAAATAGATTATTTAAAAACATTTCACAGCCACTTAACATTGATCGTTACATAGTAAATTGACTTTATTTTAGCAAACCTTTTCATTGTTTCAATAAATATCGGAATTCATTCGAATAGGATTTTTGTTTACAAAAATTAAAGGTTTTTAGAAAGGAACCGATTTGAAAATATCGAACTATCACTTCATGTGCTTGCGCCCAACTTCGCACTCTGAACTTTAACGCGATCTCTACTCTGACGTATTCGCTCCATCATTTTTCTGAACATTGGAATTTTGACTGTTGAGCTACTTTTTTTTGGACAAGCAGAAAGCTGTTTTTTTTCTTCTCGTTTATTTGGATTTTTCTTACTATGGACGAAGTGGAAGAAACCAAAGGGAAAAAACCTGTCGATCAGGTGGCAAAGAAGAAATTTTTAGACGAACTGGCTCAAAAGAATGAAATCATACGAGAAAGATGGTTCAAACGATACGGTTGGCTTATCGAAGAGTACAGGTGAAGTTTGAAACAACTTCAGCGACTTTTTACTTCAAATCAGAGTTACTTTTGTGATTTTAAATACTGAAAATACGTTTAGAAATGTTCATGAAGCTATGAAAAATTTGTGCAAAGAAAAACACACTGTTGTGGTTGAACACAAAGTCGATCACAAACTGTTGGAAAGAACTGTTGGAACGATGCCTAAAACCACCAATGGATTGGTAAACAAATAATCATTTGAGTTACGAAATTCAAATGAATTTCATGAATTTTCATCTATTATCCGATTAAATAACATTTTAGGAAGTGTATTTTGAAATGAAAAATTCAAAACGATTCAAAATGCGGGAAAAAATCCAACAATAATTAAAATCATGTCGCAGCACCTTAACAAAATTTCCACTTTATTTGAGAATCTTTTGAAAAAAAAGGGTCTTTTTAAAAAATTCGCAATTATTCAAAAATGTCTTTAATCCAAAGCACTTTCTTTGCTGATTATCCAAACATTGACGAATTTATGAGAAAATATTTCATAAGTTGAAGACATTTCTTTCAATTTTATTTGAAGTCTTTCAAAGAGTTTTTCGAAAAGTTAGAAAATGATTAAAAACCTTTGATCATTTAGGATTGAAAGTAGGGAAACAGTTTGCCAATATTTTCAGAACCGAACTGACGTGAGACACGTTCAATTAGTTGTAGAACGTGTTTTAATTTCACTTTTGTTAAGAATAGTATCATTTTTTAGTACGGCTGGCTCGTAATGAGAAAAGAATTTTGCGTGGACCAGCCCGGTTCTTATATCGTCAAGTATAGAAATCCTCTAGACGACGTTGCTGTGATTCCTGGTGATATACCGACTCTGGCATGCGGGAAGGGTTTATATTGATATTAAATTTAAGAAAAAAAAAACAAGTTTCGTCAATCTGCTCAGTTGACGATGTCTTGGGAAAAAAAGAATCAGTTAAGCAATGAAAGTAAACAACAAAAACTTTTTTCATTTGCGGTGGAAACTCTGACGCTTGAATTTGTACACTGAACCATTAAAAGTGATCTCAAAATGAAATAATCGTTTTCTTATTGACAAACTCATAGACTGTACACTCGTAGACTGTAGACGTGAATAACAAATTTGAGCAAACCTTCGCAATTTTCGCCATCGGTAATAAATCCTGGAGCACAGACACAATCTTCCGGAGAAGTCGCAGGTATTTTCATTGTCACGTGATTGACATTGGTACACGGAGTGCATTGGCTATCAGAATCGATGGGTCTGTCTCCGGGATCGAAGGTCCCATTTGGACAAGCTAAAAAAAAATCAAAAGTTGTATGAAACATCGTAGGGAAAACTTTACAAAATAGCGACTCATTATATTCGACATTTTTTTGAATTAAAACGTATTGTTGCAAATGAAAAAAAAAATTTAATACGATGAAATGATAATAATCGATGAAAG
The DNA here is from genome assembly GCA_013761285.1 of Campoletis sonorensis. NCBI lineage: Eukaryota > Metazoa > Arthropoda > Insecta > Hymenoptera > Ichneumonidae > Campoletis > Campoletis sonorensis. The sequence goes on from JACEOJ010000094.1 coordinate 1,210,661, forward strand.
CAAACGAGAGGTCAATTTTTTAATAATATTGAGAAAAATGCTAATGCAAATAGTTTAAAAAGAAATCTCTCTAACGTTGACAAAATCCTTTGAGACCGGATCCGAAATAACCTCTGGGACAAAGGCACGCGTAATGTCCCGTCGCTGTCCCACAAGCACAAGTCGCCAATTCGTCGCAACAGTCTGTGGTTTCTTCGCTACTATTTTTTGACGAACACAGCCAGTTACAATCGCTCGAAAGATTTACAGGCACGTAGCGTCCAGCTTTGAGATCTAGGAGATAAATCATTGTAGAAAAAAGGAAGAATATATTTCCTTTTTCGTGATTTCTTCTTTTTTCAAACTTCTTCCAATAAACAAAAATGGGAATCGATTTATCGAAATCATAAAACCACAAATCGTGGAAAAATGTACGAAAGGACGTCAGAAAAATCAGTCTAAAAAAATTAATAATGAGAGAAAAGAGCATTGAAGAAATTGCAAAAAGTCTCCATTTCTAGTTTTGTTCATTTCCTCTTTTTGACACGAATAAAATAGCAGGAAAACTTGAAAGTTAAAAATTTCGTCGTAAAAATAAATGTAAATACTGATAATGAAAAAAAATTGAAGAAATCACGAAGAAATAGAAACTAGTATCTTCCTTGACGTACCACGATGTAAGGCTCGTCTGGCGAGTGCCTCAAACTCGGGAAACGAATCGAGAAGATAACTATGAGTGTAGCCAGGTTCACTGGCGATATCGTGAAGTTCTTCGATATTGCCAGTGCGAATGCCAAACGTAAATATCGTCGCACCAATATTTTTCAAGTGTTTCGCTGCGGGACGAGGGTCACCACTGTTACTAAATCCGTCTGTTATCAGGAAAACTACTTTCTCAGATCCCTCGCGACTATTCTGTAAAATAGCCTGACAAAAAATAACACAATCAATTTTTGTTTAACAAACCATGAATAAGAAAAACAAAATGAAAAATTGAATTAAAGTCATACGATAAAGTTGAACAACAATAAAATTATATATTGACTAAAACACTTGATCGATTGGAAAAAAAGAACTCGATTAAAAAATAAAAAATAAACTTAGTTTTTAATTATAAACGAGTTCATAAATTGGATGAAATTGTTCATTTATTCACTGACCAGTGCTTCCAAGAGAGCGCCACGTGTATAAGTACCTCCGCCAGTGTACGAAACATTGCTTATTTGTTTATTGAGTAATTGGCATTTTTGTTCGGTACCGTCAGTCCTCGAAATTTGATCGATATGTCGAACGATATGTCTTTTCCCAGCAAATGTGACAACCGCGACTCTCGTCGCGTTTGGTTCGACAGTAAAATCGGATAATAATTTTCTCACGAAATTCAATTCACTGCGAAAATTTTCGAGCCCAACTGAAGCTGATGCGTCGACTAAGAAGACCAATTCGACCTTGAAGACGATAATGGTCAATAGGAGTTTCTTAATTACGAGATAATCAGTTAGCCATCAATCGTTATTACATTTAATTAGTTACCCGGTAATTAGTTAACAATTTATTTCATTTAAGGACAATCAATCAAAAGCCTTTTATTAGTTCTTCATTAATTCAAGGACTGTTCTTTAATATTTAATTAATTAGATGATTTGTACCTGATCAGTTTTGTCACGAATATGATCGACATGAATCTTTAAAAGTCGCGCGAGAACATTGACCTTGCTTTGAATAATTCGTTCAGGATTTTCAAGATATTGAAGACGATAAAGCCGATCCAATTTGCTTCCGTAATTGCCGTAATTAAAAAAATCAACAGTCACATTGTCGTCGTTGTTTAGCAATAAATTGATTTCGTAATTATTGATCAATTTTGTTATCTCGGAACTTTCGTTATTCGACGTTTCAGCACTTGATGGAAAAAATGTCAACACTCCGATAGCCAGAATAAAAAAATCACGAATTTTCAATAACATTTTATACTCGTTTAGAAAAAATAAATTTACACTAATTTATAATTATTTTACGATTAAACAATTCGACCTTTCAAACCATTCGATCGTCACGGGGCAATGGCTCTTACTGCTTTGTTGAATTAATACTATCTTAGGGCTGTGGAAAAATCTTTCACGTTCGAGGATCGTCGTTCTCACCCATCATCTCATAGCGTGTCAGAATCGAGAACAAGCAAGTCTTTGTTCCATTTATAAATGCAAACATCCACTTGTGTTTTGTAGAAAATACGTCAGTGCGTTCTTCGTAAATGATTAAATAATATGGAAAGGTTTTAAATCGAAAGAAAAACAACATTGAAAAACGTGAATTCAATATTTATTCAATTCAATATTACAAAATAAAAATTTCAACAAAAACTCTTTCAAAAAGTTGATTCAATTTTTGTTTGTAAATTCAATCCCTGTACATTTTTCGAGACTTTTCACAATTTTTTCTTTTTTCGTGTCGTGTTTGGATAAGAATCTAAATAAGTTTTTTCCTACTCCGTGTCGAGGTTAAATTTTTGTTTTTAATTACAATTCTGTGTACAAAATTCAAATCGATTGAAATATTAATAATAAGTTTCTCACAAATGTTCAAGGCTCATGCTCGTAAATTTTTCACTCATTTTTTTACATGTCAGGGTTGAAAATTCGTATAACGTTGTCAACGTGTTAACGTAGAGTTAAATTTGTCTTAAACATTAAGAATCTTTGTACAAAATACGAATTGCGTGTAATGTTATAAACAATTTTTTCATAAACGTTTTAGGCTCATTGTGTCAATTGATCACAATTTTTTTAAATATGTCAGACGACTGAATGTTTTTATCACCTTGTTAACCAAGTATTGTTGAGTTGAATACTTTTTTTTTTTTTGCAAAGTCATAGTCTCAAAATCGTCAAAAACGATTTTTTTATCATTTTCTTACGCTTAGATATTAAGTTGTTATTTATGGAATTGTTGTTTTACGTTTTATCGTACGCTAAAAGATTGTTAAAATATTTTTCACCCGTCGGAGTCGAACATAAGATTTTTGAATCGAAAACTCGTGTCACAGATATTGGTTTGACGAATTATCTGTGTCAAAATTGCTCTGTACATCGTATCCTTTTTATAGAATGTTCGATATATGATATTACGACGCATACCACCGATTTGTACACGTGTGTACATACACATAGTTGAGAGAGGGTGTCATGTTTAAGCTGGACGTTGAAAAGCGTGGGAGTGATGCTGCGGTGTGGTTGGTTTGCTTGGGCATCTTGGTCGGTCCAGTATAAGTCTTCGTGCAGCCACATCACCGAAGAAAAACATCGAAAGTGTACAGTTTCCATGTGACCCGCAACATTGGCACGTCGTGATCGAAGCTATCTGATATTTTTTATTCTTTCTTTCAAGTCTAAGTTTCTTATATTATGTAATAGTAAACAATAACGAAAGCCTTGAAGAAAACGTTTTCAGTATTTTCAAGAAGTTTTTTATAAAAAGTAATACAATTTTTCATACTTAGTAGGTTTAATAATATTTTCAATGATTTCACTTTTGTTACAAAAGAAAAATAGTTGAATATTAAAAATTATGTGTTTATACGAATTAATGAAAATCTAATGATTTTTTATAATCGTCGAATGCATAGATTTTTATATTTATCTGTTTCTTTTTCCTGCATCTATTAAAATCATGAAATACTGATTTAAAATTAGTGGAATATAAGTGATACATTTTTTTTCTAATCGTAGGCTTCAAGTCAGTTTTAAGCTAATTTGCAATGTGTATTTATACATAATTTTTCTTCCAGGATAAACGAATTCGAAATTTATGATTTGAATGAATTAGCAAAAATAAGAGATGAGGCTCGTCGTTTTTTTATTTATACTTGTGAGCATAGGGACGATTGAGTTGACGAGGGTGGATGGTAGACCAACTGGGATTTACAAAGAGATTTCGTTGTTCGATGAAATATCAAAAGTTAAAAAACGTGAGGATTCGTCGAGGGTTTATTTGGAACAATGTGGTATCGTCGAATTTCCAAATGCTCGACGGGGTGTCGTTAACGTATTGGCCTTTTTGGACTCCTCGTGGCCCTACAGTCATAGACAGGCGATAATGTGAGTTTGTACAGAATCAGAAGAAGCTCCAATATGCAACAAAATATTAGTTGAAAAAAAAAACAAAAATCTGTTTTCCCTAATTATTGATTTTTCATCAACGTTTAAAGGTTGAAAATGTTGAGCAACCGTTTACGAAAATCAGGTTTAACAGACATATTCATTTCGGTGGTGAACGTGAGTCCGTATTCTTCTCGTAAAATTAACACGATGGAAGACGCCATCGAGAGAGAAGCCTGGCTCGGAGTTTCGCCCGACGAGATTGAGGAATTTGCTCGAATTAACAAGACTTTTGATTCTTTCGTTAAGAGTATGGATAGCGATATCGATATTATCCAAGACAACGAAGAGCTTGGAATTTGGAAACTTTTGGGGGGTTCGAGGGATCAGGTATTGGTCATTGATCGGTATGTAATTCCTTGACATTTTATTTCTTCTCCATAACCATGCTTTGTAACCTCGCAGTCTCATTTCTTCTCGAGTCGTTAGTTCTTCCAAACTTATTTCTTCTTATCACGTAATTCCTGTTATTTTGCTTCGTTTCTTCTCATGACCTCTTCTTTAAAGTGACATTGTTTCTTCTCATGTTTTCACTTCTCTTGTATAACTTTATTTCTTCTTGTGATCTTTGTTCTGTCAAACGACCTTTTCTGCTTGTACAACGTCGTTTCTGCAATGTTAACTTATGTACGTGTTGTATTTATATTATTTCTTCTCTTATTGATTCTTCTCGTGACCACTTTTCGTTTTGAACGCAACTATATTTCTTTTTACAAGCTTAATTCTGGGATGGAATCTAATATCTCCTTGTGTCTTCACTATTGTTAGATGAACTTCTTTCTTCTCGTGAATTCATTCATGTTATGTTGTTTAATTACCGCCAAATACCCTCGTGTTTCCAACACATTTTGTTTTCTGGGTAAATTTTTTTTTTTTTAATTGGTAAACTCCAATATTTTTGTTGAAATATTCACAAGGATCGCGTTTTTACAAATGTCTGCTGCAAAAAATGTGCTTTACTGATTTTCACGGGAAAAATTTCACGGAAAAAAAAAAGTAGTGACGTCAATTCGAAAACGAAGAGAATGAGCGGTGGCTGCGGTTTGGAGTTTCTGGAAAGAAAAAAAATTGTAGCCAGTTTGCCGAATTTGTTATTGAAGTTTCAATTTTTTTCATTATTTTATATTTAATGGAGCATGAGTTTTTGGGGCTTCAAATTATTTTCTCATTTTCTTAGCTGTGGTAAACTGACGTATCAGGTAATAGTGCCATGGAGTATATTGCACTTTCCTTACGTAAAAGCAGCGATTTTGTCGACTTACAACGACCAACCGTGCGAAGCCTGTAGTTTGAATGAAGAGAGTGAGCTTCAGGAAAATTTGAAGTCAACGAGCACGAGTCCAAGTCTCACGGACCCGGTAACCATTGAAAGTCCAATGGAAACCGAGTCCCCCTTCAAAGAGAACTTTGTCTCAACTTCTGATAACCTTCAGACGGAAACCACGACGTTGGCTTCGATTTTTTTGTCGAACGCTGATATGGCAACAGTAATTGATTCGATTGCTCCTAATCTTATCAATGAAAACGAAAATCTCGGCACAGAACAGCCGGAAACGGAAAAAAACGAGGGAACGACCAGCGAAACTTTAACAATTGGATTTAAAGATGAAACTTTGATTCTCGAAATCGCAGACGATGTCAGTACGATTTCTCCGGAAGTTAACACTTCCGGTTACGGCCAATCCACCGTTGAAACTTCCGGCAGCACTTTAAAATATAAATCCACTCAGTTTGAAGAAAAAATAACAAAAGAAATGCCAGATTTTGTTCCAACGGAAATGACGATCAATTTCTCAGCATCGAAAATGGCGACAGCGTCGCTCGAAGACTTGATAGATTTCGGTTCTAAAAATGCAGACTATGGCAGTGCGAGTATTAATGAAAACACGAGTCCTGGCTCAACGCTTGATAGCTTTGTAAGGACAACATCGGAAGCAATTTTCGAGACCACCGAGGTTCGTAATTTCGAAGATGAGTCTGCTACCAAAGTGGCTGAATCTACGCTCGATTCAGTAACCGATTCGATGAATTTCGATGATAAAAATATGAATTTCGGTACAACAAACAATTATCAGGAAATTGAAGCAAAGGAGGACGATACCAAAGTTTTTACGACGATGAAAAACGTTTTGGAATCAAATCCACTGGAAATATTGTCCTTGAAGCAAAGATCTGGAGAGATCAATGATTTATCAACAACGATAGAAATTCCAATGGAAAACGAAGAAAATGGAGTTGACTCGTCGTCCGTACCACTTAGAATAATAATGCACGCTCCACATTTTCACGTGGACACCGATTCGACGAGAATGCATGAGTACCTGGTTATGAAAACCGGAAGTTTGGACACACATCGGCATTTGGCGTCTCAGGATGCAACCAGACTTTACCACGGCCCTCAAGATCATCAAGAAATCAAAATGGCCGACTCGGCTGTCGAGGCGGTTGAGAAGAAACAATGGCCCATGAAAAATCTTATTTTTACAAAAGACGAGAGCACGGGCTTGTTCGGTGAAGTTGCTGATTACTGGAGAGACTTGAGCAGCCTGGAAAATTATGACGAACCGGAAGAAACGGAACGTCCTGATAACGGATGGATCAACGAAGAGGTAATTCTTCGAATCTTTGTATATTCGCAGTTAAATGGGAAACGTGAAGTGGAAGAAATCATTTACGAATCGACGTAAAACGACGTTTCGAAAAACAACTGTATTTTACAACGTCGTCACTTTCTTTTAGGGACCAACGAACAAGAAACTCTGGGACGAATCTTCGACAGCCAAGAACGAGAATTCGAAAACTCCTACAGAAAGTTTAGCAACGAGTGAAATTGTTACCGAAACACAGCCAATTACGAGAACCGGAAAATACGGTTCCGAGGAGGAGGAGGCTCGATACAACTTAATTGCCCACTACAGTAAACTTTTGCCTTGGATCTACTACGTACTCGATGAATAAATTGATTTAGAACAAAAACAAAGAACAAGAAACAAAAGAATTACCAAACTTTTCTGTTATTTCTACATTTTTTTCTCGTTGAGAAATTTTGCGCCAAAAGAAAAGGCAGAATATTGCAATATCTTCGGAAGAAAAAAAGTTCTCCCTCATTTTTTTCCTCGCACAATGAACCACCGCTTAGAACAGTGTCGATGAAGCTTGTAAGTTTATTTATATTAATGAAACCGGGTTGCTTACGGATGATTTAAAAATATTCGATTAGGTTTTTCGGAATGCCAACTAATTACGCTGAACCGGAATTGCTCAAATCGTCCGAGTCAAGCTTCTCTGATTGGTCGCTTGTTGTGCTGCTGCTACTGCTGCTGCTGGTGCAATCGCTCGACGATGAACTGTCGCTACTATCGCTGCTTGTGCTGCTGTCCGAATCGCTTTCGGAATCGGAACTGGAATCGGCGTCCTTAATTATCCTAAATTTTGAACCAACAATTAGAAGACGTTTTATTTTCTTGTTTTTCTTTGAATTTTGACTATCGAAATTCTAAGGCAACTGAAGGTCAGCTCAAAATTATCGAATAGTGAAATTTGTTGATGCAGTTTACTTCCTTTCCGTATTTTGATATTTACTATTCCCATTCTATTGAAATTTTCGAAAATTTACAGTTTGCTCGATCGTAAAGACTACTGCGATTAATTTTTTCGACCACGAACCCTTGACACAGGATCGAAAACGACTCTAATCTTATCTTTAGCAGGAAATGATCCTCCCATGCGAAAAAAACTCTATGGCGAGACGAAAGTTTCGAATATATTGGAAAAAATACGTTTTTTCACTTTAAAAAATTCTCTTAGATTTCCGCGCCCTAGAAATAGCCATAGAAGTCTCGGGATCCCTCGAAATACATTTGGAACGAACGAAAAAGTTCTAAATTCAAGAAAAACAGTTCAATTACTCACGCTTTATCATTATTATCAATCTTAATTTGGTCCAGTTTATTGGTCACGTTGTTGAGTACATTTTTGATGACGAGCGATTCATTGTGAACCGACCAAGCCGCGACTTCTAACTCCTCAAGATCGAAGCCCATTTCCCCTTTTTTGGGAGTTATCTAAAAAGAACGTGAAAATGTTTTAATAAAAAAAACGCAAAATTTGCGATTTCGATATTTTTAATCGTCGGAATAGACAATTTTGAATTAGAGATTCCATACGACCATTGCCCATAAAAATTACTCACCGCATCCAACATTGGGGGAACACATTCGATGAGTGAGGAAGGCGCTTGTTGCAACCAAATCAAATAATCCTTGATATACAATTGGTTCAGTAAGTAACGCGGCTCGTAGGAGTCGTTGAACATTTCGTGAATTTCGCAGAACTTTTTAATTATGTATTTTTTACCTAATTTTAAAAGAAACAAAGAAAGTGTTAGAAAAAGATGGACAATGAAGAAAAGACAAAGAAAATTAGGGAAATATTGAAACCTCACCCAGTTTTATGGACGTTTTTACGTCTTCGAATGTTTTCATCGATAAATTCCAATGTCTGCAGAGTGGATAACAGAGCGATCTTCTGAAACAGGCTCTTATCACTTCCTCCATGCTCATAAAAGTCTGAAAGTATTTTAAATTCCATTGTTTATTGCTTAGGAATATTTCTTACGAAAATTTAGGCATCAAGTCGTAGAAAAATTGTTCCAAAAAGATACAGCAGTCAGAAGAGAGATATTTTCAAAAGGAATATAAATAAAATCTCGAGATAAAAGTGTGTTGAATTTGGAAAAATAGAATAAATAGAGAACTTTGACAATAAACCTCAAACCAGCAGAGTGTTGAGCTCAGTTTGTTAACGTCCCAGGAGCTCTCGGTAGTGTTTTCGCCAAGAGTTATACGATTGTTGTAACAGCAGCCGAACAAAATGTCGACCATGCCGAAAAGAACGATTTTCGTTTCTTCGTTGTCCAATAAATATTCTTTATTCGGTAACTCTTTCAACAGATCTTTTTCCTTGTCGGTGAAAGTAACTTCTTCAGGTTTGAGATAGTGACATGGAAGCTCTACATCCGTAAAGAGTTCGACCCGGTCGATGCACTCGTCGGGAATCAAATCCGCCATGTAATGATCCTCGTCGAAAGCTTTAGATTCCTCAGCTTCCCTCATTTTTCTACGCTCTTCAACAGGAATGTTATCCGGGGTTGGAAGATCGATTACTTCCTTTATCCAAGCTGCCTTCAAATATGAAGAAGAAAAAAACGTAGAAAAATTCATCTTAATGACAAATATTTTATTCCAAAATAAGTAAAAAATATCGAAGAAAGAAATCAATGGACATATAAATGTGTCTTATCGTCTTTTTTTTCTAATTTGACTTCAATTTTATGTTTACAAACATGCATTAATGATGGTTTTAAAGTTTGCATCGTTGAATTACTATGAAAACAGAATGGATTCATATTTTTTTCAATTTTTCGTATTGTTCCAATTTTACTAGTAGATCGCAATTTAAAATCGTGATTTGAGAATACGTAAGTTTCTTTAACTTACATCAAAAGATCCAAGAGCACCAGAAACTTTGTTGGCAAAGCCATATTTTGGAGGATTCAAAAGTAAGGGAGTCGTTTCGCTGATGGCTGGTGCAGTTGGTGGAAAAGACCAATCAACCTCAGCCTTTGATTCGTCTTCTTCTTCATCATCTGCATCGGAGATCTCATTCTTTTCACTCGCTGCTGGATTACCTTAGGAAAAGTAGAACAAAAAGCCAATGCAACAAATTTTACAACGTATATTTTTTTAATGGTTCAATTGAATGCTTCGATCATTTTTCCATTTGTCTGAGGGATGGAGTTTTCAAAGGAGATTTTTTGAATAGGAAAACATTCGTGATACTAGAGCTAAAAATTGGAATTCACCAAAAAGTGATTTTTGGCTTGAAAAATTTGTGAATATTTTTGTTCTTTTTATTAAAAGTAAATAATTGAATTATACGTACTTATAACTTGAATTTTTGGAGCCAAAAAATCCTTATTTTCCTTTGGAGGAGCAAGAAGAGTGGTGATCATATCCATATTTTCAAAATGCTGCCCTTTGTTTACTTTGGAAAATTTCAAGTAAAAATCGCCCTTGTCGCAGTCGTAGGATCCAGACGATTCGTCATTTTCCACAATTTCACCAGGCAGTTTTAATCTGTGCCAATGAGTTTTAAATATGGAGGATTCAATCTTTAGTCAAAACATTTCGTAGCAGATTTCTATTTGTTTTTTCTCAAATTACCTCAAATAATAGGGAGTTGAATAAAAACGAAAATCATTCCCCTCTACATACACCTCGGTGTCTTTGATGTTTGCAAATCGTGCATGAACCGTGATGACCACTTCAGAGTCTGTTTGCGAGAGTTCGAATCGAGGCGTCAACATTTTTCTAAAATCAGCTGTTGAAGAAAAAAAAATAACTCATTACATTAATCGAGCCATCAAGCATTGTCATATTTTCACATTCGTGATCCGTTTTTACTATTATATAATATCAGCGATAACTCTGAAATCACTCAATCTTTTGTTATTCGTTGTCAGAAATTACAATGACACCATTTGACATTCGAGTTTCAAACTTAACTGTGTGGAGACTGTCATTAGTCAGAAACAATGCAAATAACACTCATTCACGAGAGGCTATTGAAGTGACTTTTTTTGTAGTTTTCCGATCAAAGTCAAAATAATATTATTAGGAAATTGCAATGGAGGAAAACTGCCAAATTAATTCACTAAAACCAATTTTTTGCTCGTTTTCAAGTATTTTTGAGGTTATGTTTATATCATATTAATCGCTTAGTTGTTTCAATCGTATATTAATTTTTTTCGTGACGTTCATCTGATATATTTTTATATGATCGACGTTTTCAATGATTGCTATAACTTTTGTTCTTTCCACGATCAGTGAACACCGTTTCCTAGGTTATGGCTGCAATATTTTAATAATTTCCAGTATACAGCTTTTCGATTTATTGTTATTGTATTAATTCGACAGATTTCATGTTTATGTGAGATTGAAAATCGGAATTACGTGGTTTTTGCGTTCATAAACAAATTATCAATCCGCAAATGCATACAAGTGTTTTTACCAAAATATTATTGTACACGAAAGAGTCCACGACAGATTACAGTATACACAATTAGGGTTAAATTTTCCAGTGAAATCTGAAAACAATGACTAAGTGTTTTGGGAAGGATATTCGAATTAAATATGTAAAAAGTCGTCGTTGCTTGAACATTGATGTCCAATTTTACCTAAAATGTTTTTTAGAAACATATATTTACGAAAAAAGTCAAAAACTTGCAATAGCAATATGGAAAATGGAAAATGTTTCAGTTTCGGTAATTCAAAAAAAGCCCGCCTTTTTAATCGCACGTGACGCGGCTGGTCAACATAACCTACAAATTTGAACATTTCCCCATTTTTCTCGGGAAATTTGCCGCTGCGTGTATTTTTTCATTTTTTACAAATTTAAATAAAGTTTTTGACGTATTGTGTAAATAGAAGTAAAAGAAATGTAACTTTATTAAGAATTCGGAGAAAAACTATATATTTACAAGAATTTCGTTAAATCTTCCGAGTGCGGTTTGACATGAAATCAAACCACGTGTTCGAGTGACAATAACAATAAAGAAATAAGAATGCTACGAACAGTGAATCCGTTTGGTAAACCGGGCCAGGCCAAACATCTAGATCCAAAACGTCTTATGTTTTCGGTATTCACCGCAAATGACATAAGAAATTTGAGTGTCCTCAAGATATGCACCCCATTGTCGTTCAACGTTTTGGGACATCCTCTAAAGGGTGGTCTCTACGATACTGCATTAGGTTAGTAAACAAAAAAGGTCAAAAATCGTACGTAATTAAAACATTCTCTTGAGAATACCAACAAATGCAAGTAAGATCTGGAAATCTCTTTTGCTACCCAATTTTATTTCTCTCTTTTTATATTTATCCATCTTCAAAAGTTGTTGCATTAATCATTGTAGCACACGAGTCTGTAAGATTATCAATAAAAGTAAGCCTTGATTTTGTCATTTAATTAATTCTTGTCAGCAGACATTTTGTTGTTGTTGAATTACTGGTTCTTATTTGTTTTTAGTCTCGTTTATTCATAACATTATTGTCTAGTATTAATTTACGATTTGGAGCATGAAAAAACTATCGTCGGTAAGACTCAATCGCTTTCATTAAATCAAAAAAAAAGATGTCACTTCAACAAATCATTTAAAAAATGCCCATCAATATTTTCTTGCTTTGAACATTCTTGGCTAAATTCAGAGTATTTTTTGGACAACTTGTTAGGCGGTTTATCCAGCTCAGTCATTCTTTTGGATTTTTTTTCTGGACTTCAAGTTTCTTTCAGTTGTTTCAGATTTTTCAAATACTACAAACACTTGCTCTAATAAGTATCATAGCCAGGAGAAGCCCAAAGAATTTTATAGTTTCACCACGGTTTCCCTGGAATAAAAGTAGTTTGAAAAAACGTTTGTATGATTCAATCTTGTGGTTTTGTCCAGGTCCTCTGGGTGATAATTCCGACCCTTGTGGAACATGCGGAGAGGGACCGCTCTACTGTTCGGGTCATTTCGGACACATAGATTTGCCGGTACCGGTGGTCAATCCATTGTTCCACAAAGTTTTGTGTACCTTGTTGAAACTTTCGTGTTTAAAATGTTACACCCTCCAAATACCGTCGTACATCAAGCTTTTGTTGAACGGCAAACTTCGTTTGATGGAGGAAGGTTTTTCGAACGAGGTTCATGCCTTGGAACAGGAAGTTGGCTCGGCAGTTGCCAACATGAATCAAGTAACTGAAGGAGAACTTGAATTTATCTCAGATATTATCGACACTTTCATAGAAACAACTCGCAACCAAAGGCGCTACACTCAAAGTAACAAAAACGAAGAACCCTTGAGCGCTAGAACTTTAAACTTGGAATGGCACAATTACATTGAGTCGGTGCTGAAAAACTTCAAGGCGGGCAGAATTTGCATCAATTGTCGTAATCCCATCACCAAAATGACTGTACTCAAAAACAAAATTCTAACGAACCACGTTCCCAATAACGAAGACACGTAAGTCTTGGCATTTTTATTTCAATCAAATTTTTACAATTTTCGAATCTATTAGGAGGCTAGATTGTCTCTTGTTTTTGACAATCGATGCCGTTGAACAATTTTTCATCGTTTTTTAAATTTTCTATGAAATTCGAAGACTTTGCATGAAATTGCCTTTTCAGAATGATGGAAGATCGAGTTATTCACAAATTGGAAACATCCTACGTGATGCCGGATCGGTCGAAAAAATATCTCCGCGGATTATGGAAGCAGGAGGCGGACGTTTTGCGCATAATAATTCCGTGCCTCGGATTGGTTGATCTTGAGTGGCCGACCGACATATTTTTCTTCGAAGTTATACCCGTACTTCCACCGATCGTCAGACCTATAAACGTGCTCAATAATCAATTGATTGAACATCCACAGTCACAGGTCTATAAATCAATCATCCAAGATTGTCTCGTCCTGCGAAATATTATACAAACGATACAAGATGGTGATACGAGTCAACTTCCGGAAGAAGGAAAGGTAAGCTAGGTTGAAAGATTGTTCAGGTTTTGATGTGAAATGAAAGAAAGAAAAAATCACGATGATTGTGACACCGTCCATAGGAACAGTCGATAAAAAAAAATTGAAAAAAGTAAAAATTCCATGAAATTTAAAACCATTATATAAAATCAACGATTATATTTTTCTAAATGAACCGAAAAAATTGTCTAATTTTACGTTAGTCGTTTGTCAATAATTTTATAACTGCGAATCAATGCTCGTAAATTGGCTAAAAATTTCCCGAGTTGTTGCTTACTGCTGTAGACTAAATTTTTGAATACAATGAAGTTATTGCTAAAGTTACTAGAGGAGTTGGAAAAAAAGAGTGGAAAAAATAATGAAATTTATTTTAGGCAGTATTCGACGGAATCAGGGGCGAAAGTGCAGCGGAAAAGTTGCACCACGCCTGGACAATGTTGCAATCGAACGTGGATCATTTGATGGATCGTGAGATGAGTAAAACGACGGAATCGGCGAATTGTCAGGGTTTGAAGCAGGTTATAGAAAAAAAAGAGGGAATAATTCGTATGCACATGATGGGTAAAAGGGTGAATTATGCAGCACGTTCGGTAATAACGCCGGATCCAAATTTGAACATCGATGAGATCGGTGTGCCAGAGGCGTTTGCTTTGAAACTTACGTATCCGGTGCCCGTGACGCCGTGGAACGTGACGGAATTGCGTAAATTGATAATGAACGGACCGGAGGTTCATCCGGGCGCTGTGATGATCGAGGGCGAAGACGGATTCGTGAAAAATCTTAGAGGCGACGATAAAACTCAATTGGAAGCAATCGCGAAGCGTCTTTTGACATCGAGCTCAAGAAAAACCTTCAACGGTATAAAAATAGTTCATCGTCATTTGCAAAACGGTGACATGCTGCTGCTCAATCGTCAACCAACTCTTCACAAACCAAGTATAATGGCCCACAAAGCGCGGATATTGAAAGGAGAAAAAACGTTGCGTCTTCATTATGCAAATTGCAAAGCTTACAACGCCGATTTCGACGGAGACGAGATGAATGCTCATTTTCCTCAAAACGAATTGGCGCGGAGCGAAGGTTATTTAATAGCCAACGTTTCGAACCAATATCTCGTACCGAAAGACGGTACGCCGTTGGGAGGTTTGATTCAGGATCACGTCATTTCCGGTGTGAGATTAACGCTCCGCGGTAACTTTTTCAATCGCGAAGATTACATGCAATTGGTTTATTCAGCAATCGCCGATACGACTGGCGAGTTGATACTTTTACCACCGACGATTTTAAAGCCTGTTAGATTATGGTCGGGCAAGCAAATTATTTCCACGGTAATTATAAACTTGACGCCTCGGGGTCGGGCGCCTATAAACCTTGAAGCCTCAGCAAAAATCGCTGCCAAAGATTGGCAAGTTAAGAAAGCTCGGAAATGGAAATGTGGTGAAGAATTTACGGACCAACGGACCATGTCCGAAGCCGAAGTTGTCATAAGAGGAGGCGAGCTGTTGTCCGGAGTCCTGGACAAAACCCACTACGGAGCAACTCCCTACGGTCTCATCCATTGTCTCTTCGAACTCTACGGAGGCTCTTGCTCCAGCAAAGTCCTCAGCGCTTTTGGCAAACTCTTTCAAACTTATCTCCAGATTTCCGGCTTTACTCTGGGCGTGGAAGACATTCTGGTTGTTCGTAAAAGCGACCAGAAGCGTCGGGAGATCATCGAAATGTGTAGGCAAATTGGCGACCAGATTCAATCCTCGACCGTCGAACTTCCTCCTGACTCCACCGAGGAACAAGTCAAAAGCAAAATGGAGGAGTCGTACGCTAAAGATCCCAAGTTCCGGGCTATTGTCGACAGAAAATACAAAAGCGCTTTGGACGTTTATACCAACGACATCAACAAGACTTGCCTTCCAGCTGGACTGTTGAAAAAGTTTCCACACAACAATCTCCAATTGATGGTCCAATCAGGCGCCAAAGGTTCCACTGTAAATACTATGCAGATTTCTTGCCTCCTCGGACAAATTGAACTCGAGGGTAAAAGGCCACCCCTCATGATAAACGGTAAAAGTTTACCAAGCTTCCCGGCCTACGACTCGAGTCCACGTTCCGGTGGATTCATTGACGGCCGTTTTATGACTGGGATTCAACCTCAAGAATTTTTCTTCCATTGCATGGCCGGTCGTGAAGGTTTGATCGATACAGCTGTTAAAACTTCTCGATCCGGTTATTTGCAGCGTTGTTTGATCAAACATTTGGAAGGACTGACCGTTAATTACGACTCGACGGTCAGAGATTCGGATGGAAGTCTCATACAAATGTGTTACGGCGAAGATGGTTTGGACATACCAAATTCGAGGTTCTTGCGGAAAGAAGAATTAAATTTTCTCGTAGAAAATCGTAAGGCTATCGTCGATCCAGCGTTAGTCGAACATTTGAAGGACGAGACTACGGATAAAATTCGTAAAATCAACAAGAAAATACGAAAATGGAGAACGAAAAACAACGGCAGTTCGACCAAACGGCGAACTAGCGAATTCGCTAAGTTTTCAGAGTTAAATAGAAATCCATTGAGCTCAAAAAATCGACAAATCAATCCAAACTGCGGACGTAGCAAGGCTGCTTTGTCTTTGATGAAGAAATGGATCCGAGTGGACGAGGAAGTGAAGAAAAAGTTGAAAGACGAGTGTGTCGGTTGTCCGGACCCGGTCACTTCGATTTTCCGTCAAGATCTCGAGTTCGGCGTGTTAACGGAAAAAATGGAAGCTCTCATGGAAGAATACTTGGATGAGAAGTCTCGAAGATTTACGACTTCGGTTGCAAGAGAAGAAGTGAGAGATTTATTGTGCACGAAAATAATGAAGAGCTTGTGTCCCCCCGGAGAGCCAGTGGGCCTTCTGGCTGCTCAATCGATCGGTGAACCCTCGACTCAGATGACACTCAACACTTTTCATTTCGCTGGTCGTGGTGAAATGAACGTAACCCTGGGAATTCCTCGATTGAGAGAAATTCTTATGATGGCTTCGAAAAACATCAAAACCCCTAGTATGGAAATTCCGTTTAAGCAACATTTGCCCAACCTTGAGAACCAAGCGACGAAACTTCAATTAAAGCTGACGAAATGTTATCTTTCAAACATCCTTAAGAACATTAAGCTCGAGCGAAAGTTGGAAGAAACTCCTGATCGCCAACTGACATTCACCGTCACAATGAATTGCCTTCCGCACAAATTTTACAAACACGAATACTGCGTCAAACCTCGTAATGTTTTGAACGATATCGAAAGAAATTTTTTCAAACTTTTCTTCCGGACAATTAAGAAACTTGGCAAAGCCACGGGAACCTTGTTGCACATTGAAGAAGAAAAATCATCGAGTCGCGAAGACGACGCGATGCTGGACTCGGGAGAACCCGAAGAAACTGACATCAAACCAAGTCGATCCGACCTCGGCGAACTACACGAATCTTCCGACGAGGATGAAGCTGCCGAAGATGCTGACGCCACGGCGTCTCGCTCCATAGCAAGGCATCGCGAAAATCAGGAATACGAAGATCCCGAAGAAGAGGAAATCGAAGACGCCGTTCCTCGGGAACCTGAGGACGATGAAAAACCTCAAGTCCCTATCGAACTACCCGAAGACGACGATGACCCCGATCAACCTAATTGCATCGCTGATAAATTAATCACTGAACAAAGAAAGAAAGATGTCATAAATAGCTACACTTACGCTCTCGATTATGATTACGATAACGAGAAATTTCTGTGGTGCAAACTCAAGTTTTGGGTGAGTCTTTTTAAATCGATTTCTAAATACTTTTAACATTAAAGCGTTGGTGTTCCATTTTCTTGATGAATGAACTATTTTGATGAAACAAAGAAAGTTTCCTCCTGACACGAAAAAAAATGATTTTGAAGTAAAGATAATTCATTTCTTTTTGTTAAATCCACAGTTGCCTCTGCGAATGTGCAGATTGGACTTGCCAACGATACTGAGAACGGTCGCTGAAAAAGTTATTCTCTGGGAGACACCCGCCATAAAACGTGCCTTTACTTTCCAAAATACGGAAGGTGAAACTATTTTGAAAACCGATGGATTGAACATTGTCGTGAGTTTTGCATTTTTTTAACTATTTTTTCATTTCAATGAAAATGAATGCTCATTATTTCATTGAATAATTATGATTTATGAAATTTCGTATTGAATTGAATTAATAAGAATTTTAATCAAAGTTAATCGACCATCGTTTCTCGTCATTTTTCGAAATTTGATTTTTTCTCTCCTTTTAGGAAATGTTCAAATACGCCGAAATTCTCGATCTTCATAAACTCTACACAAACGACATTTACGGTGTATCACAAACTTATGGAATTGAAGCTGCGAATAGAGTTATTTTGAAAGAAGTCAAAGATGTATTCAAAATGTATGGAATTACAGTCGATACGAGACATTTGTCCTTGATTGCTGATTACATGACATTTGACGGTACTTTCCAACCACTCAGTCGTAAAGGAATGGAAGATTCGGCCTCGCCTTTACAACAAATGAGCTTTGAGTCGTCTCTCAATTTTCTTAAGAACGCTACTCTACAAGGTAAAGAATTTAAACGAATGATTTTTGATGTTTTTAAAAAAAGCTCAACATTTGAACAGAGTTTGAAATCAAATTACTGAATAATAATTTATTTATTGTCTGAATTATTGATCTTTTCGTTTCAGGAAAACAAGATGACTTGACGTCACCTTCGAGTCGTTTGATGCTCGGTCAACCTTGCAAAACTGGCACTGGAGCCTTTAATGTCTTTTTGAAAACTAACAAAACTGCCTTAATGACATAATTTCCCATTGTGAAAAATCTGAGAATCATGAATATAGAAATTTTATTTAAAACTTTCAGGGATTTTTGCCTTTTTTCGGCTATTGTGTAAATATTCAAAACAAAAAAAAAAAACCATCGCAAAGACTCGACGCAATGCAAAATAAAATAGGCCTCCGATTCTTACTTGAAAGTTTGTGATGATTAGGTTAAAAAAATAAGATTGACCCAAAAGGAATAAATAATCGGGATGTTTGGAGCGGTAGGAATTTTTAAAATCTTTTCGATTGGCATAAAATCCGATACCTTCAGATTTTATGAGTTGCCGAGTCCCAATCTGGCAATTCATTTTTCAATTTCGAAATTGCTCATCAAAGTATTAAAAAAATAATTTTAGAATCGCTCAACATTCTAGACGATTCTTAAAATTAATTGGATCGACATTCAATTGAAAATAAATTAAATTCATTGAATGAAATCTCCTCAAATATTGATCCAAAAATGAAACATTATAGAGAAGATTATTAAAAAATAAGGGGTTTGTTTCAAAGAAAATTCAAATACTTCGTTCCACGCAAATGTGCTCCGTACGTGTATTTCGCAATATTTATTTGTATTTTTTTTTTACAAGCCGACGATTTCTTATTTGAAAATCGTAGCGCCAAGAAAAATTACAAAAAAATCATAAAAAATGTTATTCTGTACGAAGAAGACAAGAAAAAAAGTATACCAATGTGTGTTTTAAAAACATCGCTAGAGCTTTGCGTGATTAAACAATAATAACAATAGCCCGAAAACTCAGTTTTAATTTTCTGCGACAAACATTTTTTTGTTTTTTTTTTTTTTTTTTTCCAGACAATACTTTGAGGAAAATATTTCAAAGATAATAATATTTTTACAAAATCAAACGTCGATTATTCGTACATTTGCGGCGACATGATTTCTCGGTATATTTTCACGCGTGCTTCGTGATCGTGGCCTTGAGTTTATCGAAACTCGCTCCGGAGAAAGTTTCGAGCTGAAAAAGTTTCATAATTAGATTTTAATCAGATTGTTTGTTTGTTTTTTCAAAGTTTTCTATTATCGTCATTATATTATTACCACATCGCCGTTCTTGATGAAAACGAACGTAGGCATACTGGTGATTTCATACTCGGCAGCGAGATCCTCGTTGTCATCGACATCGACTTTCAGGAAAACTACATCGGTTTTTTCCTAAAAGAAATAATTTTATTCTTTTACTAGTGAAACTCGTTCTTCGTAATTTTTAGGTTTTTTTCCGTGCCTCTACAATGAATAATTCAAGTTTTTGCTTTCCGACGAAACCGAATACTTATTTCAGAAAAAAAATGACAGCTGGTTTTATTCGGTTTCATTTATTCAGTTGAAATCAGATATTTTTCGTATTTTTCCAGATTTCATTCTTTGAAACGAATTTTCAAAGATATCTTTTAATTTCGTGAATTTTTTGACGTTGTTCGTTATTACGGGAAAATTTAAAAAAATCGAACCTGAGCGAGAGATTCCACCTGCGGCGAGATAGCTTTGCACGGTCCGCACCATGTTGCATAGAAATCGATGACAACTAGTTTGTCACCAGCTTCCTTGAGCTTGCCCTTCAAGTCATCCTGAAATACGTTAAAATTAATCGATCAGTAAAATTAATATCGACACGCTAGAAAAAAGAACAAAGGCTTTTTTTCGCTGTCAATTTAGGTCAATTCGTGTGCAGAGCGTTGGTAATAAATTTTTTTTTTATATCAAAAATCCAATGTATGCACAGTCGGAAAAAAACGGATTATCCTGACCCGAAATCGTAAGATAAGCGAACAATAATTCACCTCTCCCATATCGTCGCTATGTCAAATGCAGGATCTAAATTTATGATCGTAAATGCTTCGGGTTTACTTTTCCTAAGTTTGAGTCACGCTGATGAATCAATAAATTTACGATTACTCAGATAACGTATCGCGAAAGTGACAGGAAGAGAAAAAAACATCGCGATGTCGACTTCAGATTTGGCATAATCATCGTCCTACCAATTCAGGTGAAAAAAAAGACTAGCAATTCAATAAATTAACATTATTATTATTCGATTCCATTCATTAAAAAAATATAATAATAATAATGTCTGCTTAATATGGAATTTTTTAAAATAAACGTTCTTATCAGTTGGAATAATTTATAGAATCTTAAAAAAAAAAGATTCCAGGCCATAACTCCAGCGGCATAAAGCGCGGAAAAACAACAGAGCGAATTTTTCGTCATTTTGGCAGATATGAAAACATGTACAGGGAAATATTAAAGAACGGATCAACGATCGAGAAGATATAGATCGTGTAATGAATATTCCAGAGGAATTTAAATTGGATCGGGTTGATAAGTTGCGCGCCAATTGGATACGATCGTGCGATTGGAATAATCGATCGAGGCGCGACCGTGGCCATGATGGAAAATTTCTTCTGTGTCTCGTAACCTCGAAAAATAGAAAACTATAATTTTTCTGTCTATCAATAAATACACCTTGGAATGATCAATTTGAAATGATTCACCGCGCGGCAAGAATGTTGAGAATCCAATGACAACCGTTTTTATCCACTTTTCTCGCGGTAGGATCGTAAGGGGTCCAAGCAAGTGTGGGTAAAATGGAGGGGGGCCGGCAACTCAGAATTTGGGTCACGCAGAGCCGGTTGGGAATTTAGAAGTGCACACGGCATGAGAATTCCCCCCCAAATAAAAGAAAAAATCATCATTCGAAGGCTATTCATTATTGATCGAAAAATAGCGTGTGGCACTATTTCTTCCTTCGTTCAAGGTTGAAAATCGCTTTACATTCATTTATCATTTATTCGCTTCCGTGTTTCGAACCGTTACCCGACTGGTGCTCACAAGAGGCGTTACAACGCCTCCTCTCTCCGGTCCGCGTTCAATTATTCACACCAAAATTGTGAAAAAATTAAAAACTGCAGTAAATAAATAACTTACGGAGTCTTTGACGATGTGGACCATCTTGAGATTTTTTGTTTTTATGGTTTTTGTTTCTCACTAACACCCTTTCGGACGTTGAAAAAAATGTTTTGGTTGGAGCTTGTTACGGAGTAACGTTAACACGAGGAAGGACGCGGCGCGACTAAAACACGAAGACGACGAAACGGCAACGTCGTATTGTGGTAATACTCGTAATCGGGATGTTGAGGTTAGGGACGTACGGGGAGAGTGCTGAGAGCTCGAGTTCGATCACTGAAAGCCAATTTACACGAATCTACGCCGGAGTTTCACGAAGACTGACGAACCTGACGTCGCCACGGCAAATGCGTCGCCGCGGGATCGTGTGAATTTTTTTTACATTCGTTCTTCCTTCTCGAAAATCCTTGCCTCTAGCCTTTCAAATAATCATAATAAATAAAAAACCACACGGTTCTCCTTCTCTCTTCTCCTAACTCCTGAATATTATAACTTTCCTGATGTTTCCCTGTTTTGTTTATGAAAAGTTATTTTATCCCTTTTATATTGTCATTTCATCCATCGAACCTTTATCCTCTAAAAATTGCCGCTGTTGACCAAAGCGAACAACAGAAATATGAGTGAAGCTTTTTTTCCGCAATTCAAATCGATCGAAAAGAATAACAACAATGCGTACAGTCCCGACGAATATTGAAACGTATCGCTTACACTTGCGTTTCAATACTACGCGACGCGTTCTGATTGGACCTTATTCTATATGAAATTTACTAAATAAATCCCGGACATTTTTGCTGTTCTACCAATTGACGAAAAGTTTCGGTTTTTTTTTAACGCCTTCGAAACAACATAGTTCATACCGAGCGAGAAAATCTTCACGTTGAGATAAACTTTGTTTCAGCCATCTTAGTTTTTTCCGTAAAAACACACATTATGAAGAATATGGTTATTTTATATGGTGTAAATTATTTCGACGATAAAGTTCATTATAGTAAAATTGGAAAATAATGAGACGTCATGGTCCAAAAATAATAGGCGTAAGTTTTTGTTCGCATAAATTTCTAGTGAATCAAACATGTGAGTATTACTTGCAAAATTTGCCAATGACATCATAGTGACGACATGAGCGCTACAGTTTGCTCAACAATATGCAATAGCCCGTACTATGATGCAGTTAAGTATGATTCAGAACTTTGCTCGGGATGTAAAGATCGTTATAGAACGATGTGTACAGATATAAATAGTGGATACATAAATCCGCGTGTTTATACTTACGTATATCGCAGCATATATAGGGTGTTCAAAGTTACCCTATACCTTATTTGAGCCATGAATTCTAGGACACCCTGTACATGCATGTGTCATGAAAGACGCAGCATACCGATGCGGATGCGACATCCTTTATAATTCGAATCAATTAGAGTCGTGAATTCACCTCGATAAAATTGAATCTTGCTAATAAGCACATGTAACGTATTAATATATCTATATGCAACGATAATAATAATAATAATTCACTGACGAATCATAATAATCATGGAGGAGAATAAAGAATAATAATAATAATAAAACTGGCCAGTTGAAAATCTGCAGAGGAGCGATGGACAATTACAATGAGCGGCATTTTGATAAAATAAGGAAAAAAAAAACTATCGAAATAACATTTCTAATAAATTTTTATGGAAATCCCAAAATGGACTGTTATCCACGGTAAAAAGAAATTTTGAACTCTCTAAATGATAAGATTTGGAAGTCGGCTTCCATCATTATTCACGTTACTAATGTTTTTTTTAACTATTTCCGCCAATCGCACAGCCCGCTTGTATCGCTGCTGTTATCAGGAAAGAAATATTTATCAATTTCTCAATAGCGGCTTGAAACGCTAATAGATGAATGGAAAAATAGTGAAAAAACGATTATGTAACTCGAACTTGCTCGATCGATAAAACATGCACTTGACGCGCGTGTACCATGCTGTTTAAGTGTTTATATAGTCGAAAACATAACACATGTTGTCGCAGCGAGTCAAGTAGATCGATGCGATATCGTAGACACTCTGTCGCAAGTACCAGCGCAGTGTCAAGGCGTCACATGTGAAAATGCAGTGTATCAAAAAATCAAATAATAGGAAACATGGAATGTTGACGTCAGTATTATGCATATTGCAAGCAGAATATTGAGCATTTAGTTCGTTTATAAGCTTCGCATCGCCGCCGTCCACTTGGGGCCACACCTCTCATTCGACGATTGGCTGACACTCGTCTCTCTCTAATTTTTTCTGAATATAATGGGTGCACGCAATTGGTCGGAAAAATATCGTTTGAAAGTTTCACGAAGGGCCATTGTGGAGTCACGTGATTCTGGACAGATGCAGATCGTAAACTTTACCATAATAGAGTTTTACGAGAAATTGTCAAAACCGATTGGTTTTAACAGAATTTTTTAGATATTCTCATTTTCGAATTTTGGCAATCACTTCCCTGAAAACCCCCGAGAATTATTAACACTCCGGTAAAGTTACACATTTTTTCAGGACAATCGGTATGTAGGGGTCTTTTTAGAAAAATCTTTTGTTAATTACATCTGCTTTCAAATGTTTAAATCTAGTCACAACGTAAGTCAAGCTGTGTTCAAATTTTTGTCATCAACGCAACGATTCTAGGGAGTTTTCTATAGGGATTTTTCCTACGTAACAGGTTTCGGGGCACGGTGGATTTTTCCTTCGGTTTTCCGTTTCAAAAGCATCTCGAGGTATAGGGGATTTTGCTCCCAGTAAAATTTTCCCTAGGAATGAATTTCTAACCTGAATAATTGCCGT
This sequence comes from Campoletis sonorensis, assembly GCA_013761285.1. Classification (NCBI taxonomy): domain Eukaryota; kingdom Metazoa; phylum Arthropoda; class Insecta; order Hymenoptera; family Ichneumonidae; genus Campoletis; species Campoletis sonorensis. The sequence continues at coordinate 1,234,956 of JACEOJ010000094.1, forward strand.
AGGATACGATTTATAAATGAAAAAGCAACATCACACGGTTTGAAAAGAGAAGATAAAAGGACAGCAATCGTATCTAGTGGATTCTTTGCCCCCTAAAATCACTAGCAACTGGTTTGGGGTGTTTTCACTTTTAATAACAACGCTTATTGAGTCTTGACCACCAGAGTTAGCCGTCGGTGGTGTGGTGCCGGCATAGTATCGATCGGGCGTTAAAAACGACAGTGGTGGGGATAAGGAAGAACCAGTAACAACCCTGAGGGACGCAAACTCCGTGAAATTTTCGCGGCGAGTGTAGCTCGAGGTGGATGTAGAGAATCATAAGCACTTTGTCATTCATCCATCACTCTCATTATCATCATCATCACTGTCATTCAAGGTCATATATTGGAAAACGCTTTTTGTGTCCCCGTCCGTGTGTGACATCATAAGTAATCCGCCATAAACCGGGGACTCCTCTAATTTGCCGGCAAAGATGGCGGACCAGGAACAAGAGGAACTTGACTACTACATAATGTTCCCATCCTTTCCGGTCGCCACGACTAACCCCACAACTCCAACTGATAAACCCAAGTCCGAAACCACTGGCCTCCGGGAACGCGATGACTTTGTCTTTGTTTACGAAGAGGACAAACGACCGGTGGTCGTTCTACTCGGATGGGCCGGCTGTCAGGACAAGTATCTAGCCAAGTACAGCGCGATTTACGAGGAGAAGAGGTAAGAAATTTTAGAACCACATTTTTTCGCACACGAAAGACCAGTAATTCCAGATAATTTTCATAATTTTTTATTTTTAGAAGTGGTGTAGTGACTATTGATTGGTTGTTGACTATTTTTTAAAATCTCCAACTGTCTTTATTTCATTTTAACGATTTTTATATACAGATGGCGCTTTGCCAATTTGCGGAAATGGAAAAAAGAGCTAAATTTGTTTATCATAAATAATGTTTACTTCTGTAGAAAATTTTCACAGTGTAAATTTATACAAGTGACATGAATTATTATAGTGCAGAGTCGATTTAAAAGCAGGTATGAGATTGCAAGCGGTTACAGCTCGTAGAAAAGCTATAACCGGAAATACATATGCAGAGCCCGACGTAGGATCGATGTTACAGTGTAACAACACGACCCTGCGGTCGATTTGTGTAGATTTTACCGCAGCGCGCCGGGGTCATTGGGTGAAGTGATGAAGCTTGCGTTGGTTAAGATTGCCATGTGGTTCACATGCTTATATGTATATCGATATTTTTATGTGAATGATGGGCTTTCCGGTTTTTCCGGTACCAATAGCAAAGAATGTAAACATAGGTGTGGAACGAAATTCTGAATGGAAAATAAATCTAACAATGTCTTGAGATCAGGCTTTCCCGGGTGATGAATTTTCAACTTTCGAAGTTTAAAGATGATCGGTCTTCCATCGAAGATACTGTCAACACCGTTGGAGATAGAGTAAAAGTCCATAGGACTAATCTTGTAGTCAATAAAATTTCCAACAAAAAAGTTCCTGACGACACTCTTGTATCTCAAATAGATTAGTCTTGACAGCCGATCGAAAAAATGTCTTGAAATCGATCGTTCGTGGCCTGACCCTTAGAAACGCAGTAGTTTTTTGACACTCTGTATAAATTTTAAGGAAATGAAATTCAAGTCGTTTGAATAAAAATAAGTCAATCGGGAAAAGCTTAGATTTTAGTATTCAAGAGAGCAGCAGCTCTTTTTTTATTTTTGGCGTTAAGCCATTGCCGTGAATTTTTGTATGCATATGAAAATACTCGTGCAGTTCGGCGATGAAAAGAAAATCAATTAACTTATTCGACCGATTGATTTCGTCCCGCCGAAAAGTTGATTGAAGCCATTGTTATTTAAATGATGAATTACTGGATATTTAATTATAAATGTAAAAATATTGTCTTTTTGTAAAAGCGATTGCGTCGTCTGTCCAACAGCTGTATCACGCTTCGTTATACAGCCCCGGTTGAGTGTCTCTTTTGGCGATGGGACCGAATGCCTAACATCGGCAAACGACTAGTTCAAGTTATTTCCGATCGGAGCCTCGACGAGCATCCGATATTTTTCCACGTATTCAGCAATGGCGGTGCTTTTCTCTATCAGCACGTTAGTCTGGCTATGCAGCAGGCTGGCACTCCGATAAAGGTGGGAAATTGTATTCGTTTTAGCGGAAGAATTACGTCGTAAACTTGAAAAAACACTTGAACATTTTTGAAACTGTGCTTCCGATTTTCATACGTTTTAAAATGAGCCAAGAATCATTAAAATAGGAAATAAACTCGCGGAACGAATAGATTTTGACCAAAAGATGATTTTGAAATGTCGAACCATCGAATCAGCCGTTTGGGTACAAGTTCATACGATACGCACTTTTGCTTACTTACTTCAAAAGGTGTAAAAAAATGAATAAGCAAATTAAGAAAATGGGTGCTCACTACGAAACAATCTAAGAAAATAACAAATAATATAAATGATTTTATAGGTTAGGGGAGTAATATTCGACAGCGCCCCTGGCGAACGACGGGTCACTACTTTGTTCAAGGCAATTAGCGCCATCATTGGTGGACATCCAATGTCTAACATTCCGATGTCCTTTTTTTTCACTGTCTTCCTATCAATGTTATGGCTTTACGAGGTACGTCCTCTCCGAATATTTTGTTTACGAAGTTTCTGTGACAATATATCTTAGCAAATGAAACACATGTTTTGACATTATTTTTCTTAGATAATTGCCCATGCATGGGGAAAAGAATATCGCATACAGACGAACCCCATCGCGCTGGCCGAGGAAGTTTATTCCTGGCCACAACTGTTTCTCTACTCGAATGCCGATACGTTGATACCTGCAATGGTAATTTTTTTCTCTCATATGCGTCAAATTGTAGGATTATGATTATTCGACTATTTTGGCATGTCGGAAGTTCCGACTGCGCATGAGCTTTGTATATGCGAGGGTGCGAGAGAGACAGCCTTGAATTTTGAAACTGAATATTTCCCACATCGTTCGATCGATCGCAATGAACATAAGTTTTCCCTCATTCGTTCTATTTTTTTGCGGAAGCTAAAACTCTTTGTTATTCCGATCGTTGAAATCGTTTAGAAGTGATCTACTTGAAAAATACGATGTGGGCATAGCGACTGATCTTTGATCAGCCATCTTGGCTGATTTAATAATACTACGACAGATGGCGCATCTAAGCCCTTTTTTCTGTTTTATTTGAAACAGGACGTTGAAAAATTTGCGAGTCGACGCGCGGAGCGGGGGGTTCAAGTACAACTCGTTCTATTCACCGATTCGCCCCATGTAAAGCACTACGCCATGTACCGTGACGTTTACGTAAACACCGTGTGCACATTCATGCACGAGTGTTTAACGTCAAAAACAGAAGACACGAGCGGCAACCTAGCCCCAAATAATAGCTCGTTGTCATCCAAGTCAAAACTTTTGGGTGACGAAACGTCGATTTATTACGAAAATCCTCCAGGACTTACAAAACGAGTCGTTCTACCCAACGAGGCCTCGAAACCATTGAATTAAATATGTTAAGAACAGAAATAACTTAAAAAAAATTGATATGAAGCAACAACAAAACTTATGAAGACAAAAACTTTTAGGCTAGAAAAATATAGAATCGCGATAATTTCCCGTTTATCGACGAACGAGAAAGCAAGAAGGAAAATGAAAAAAAACAATCGAATATAACCTAAAAATTGATCGAACTAACCAAATTGGCCTGCGCATGGTGCCAAGAAAAAGTGCACGTTAGACAAATTTATGTTATGAAACGACGAAACGACGTAGATAAACGAAAACGAATCCTTATGAAAATGGAATAAAGTTATGGGCGTCATAGAAGGGAATGAAATAGCCCACCCGAAAGTATTTTTCTTTGCGTTGGCTGATTATGTGTACGCTGCAAAACAATTATAAAGTCTACATTGAATAAAAACGGTCAAAAATGTTCCTTAACCATTTTTTTTTCAAAAATATCGAAAAACAGTTGCTAATAAAATCAGCCACGCGTAGTTAGCACAAGACAAAAATTCACTACGTTCTCTGAATTGACAAAAGAAAAAAATGCTTAACAAACGAATGAAAACTGAAAAAAAATGAATAACCAAGAGATCCGATTTGAATTTCAAAAAAACAATACAAAAACGCACACAATGGTATGAAAATTTCTCGAAATAATTTTTGTTTTGCGCGTATTTTTTTTCTGCCAGACGAACGACGTCATACTTTCCAAAATTATTTATTTCCATTTTTTGAAAGTGTATAAAGCGTCATAATAATATTAATAATAATAGAGTCCATGAAAAAAGAGTCGTCGAGCTGGTCTCGATCTGAAGTATGCGTATTATAGATTTGTATTAATTTAAAAGGAAAAATTGTTGAACATTTACGCTTATACAGGTTGTCCCATTCGGAAGAATCTCAATTTCACTTTGGATCTAATGTCCAAGGTCATGGTCAACTCGGATTTTTATAGAATTTAATATTCAAAAGTTTCAAGATGACTTTTGAATCGGACACCCTATATATATGAATTTATTCATGTGTGTGTACAGTACATATGAATATAAACGTTATCTCGTCTGTTTCTCGTTCATCGATAACGGCAAACAATCTGTAACACAAAAATATATTTTGATCTGTCGAATATTATAGTTACGAATAAATAAGACTGATAAACGCCTTCTAATGTCGGAATTGACTATTTTTCAAAATATCCCTGTAGTTCGGTAGAGACTTCTTTCATTTTTTAATTGATAATTTTCGAATATAACAAAAAAGGGCTCGGAAATTGATGCATTGGGAGTTTTCATTGTCGCTTTCAACATCTCGCATGCGATTGCAGCGCCACTTCGTCGGTTTGTTTCAGGGATTGCCACCCTGAGCGCCACGAATCAGGAGAATGAATTGAATAAAAAAATGAAGTCGCTAGGATTGATTAATTCGACACATTGGACGCTCTCATTTCTCATGTTCCTGAATTTTAAGCTCTCAGAGCTCTTACTCGCTTATTTATTTTCTTCAAAGAAAATAAATAAACTGAAAAGCAAGCATGGTCTTTAGACCGTACGCCTCGACAATGACGTGAGGAGTGGGGACACGCAATATCGAAAAAAGAACTGCTGGCGTAATCTGTGCAACAAATTTATAAGCTTCCACGACATACTTCACAATGCTAATGCGGAATATCGACGGATGGCGCCATCCAAGCGTTCTTTTTTCCTCGATTTTCCTGTGTACGCTTTTGTCGACTTGTTCAAATTTCGAACACGTGCAAACGTATCTCGAGAGATATTCAGTGGTCAGAGTAGAGATGGGCGATATTAAAAAAAAAATCGATTTTCAAATAATCGATTATACCAACAATCGATAACTGAAAATCGATTTTTCAAGAAAAAAATCGAAAAATAATCGATTAATCGATTTTTTCAAAAAGGCTTGATTATACACAAAAAAATGAATTTGATCCACAACTTTTTCACCTAAAGTTAAAAAAAACGCCGCAAGATATATTTTTTAATCCAAAATTGATATATTTAATCGATTTTTCAATAATTAACAAAGTTCCTGAAAAATTTGGAAAAAAATCCAGTTGCTCATCCAGCAGGGCACCAGAAGTTATAAATCGTTATCTGCAATATAAATTTGAACGTTATTTTTTGATTAGTTTTAATGATGCGGTGACACAAAAAATAATTAATTTATAAGCACAGCATATCACCAGAGGATTTTATTAATTAAAAAGTATAACAGAATAAGAAAAAAGGTACAATAATTACATACATGCATTCATTTTTTATTTTCCTTTCTGAACAACGAGTCGGTACCGCGACTCTGGATAAAAAACTTCCAATCTCATAAAAAAAAAACAAAAATTAAAATATATAACGGCAAAAAACAACCATGAGGTTTATTCTTACATATTTGAGTTCATACCAAATAAAAATATCTTACTTTTCTCCATTGTCACTAGTAGGAAACAAATAGCCACCGAGAGTAAAGTTCGTTTCGTTGAGACTTCTCACTTTTCACTGAGGTTATGTTCTTTCTTTGTTTTTTTCTTTTGTTCTTTTTGATTTCACTAACCGGCACCAACAAGAATAATCGCAATTTCAAATCTGGAATATATATATTCTCTCCGATCAGTTCCGATATCATCCGATGGCGGCCATAATCGATATCGTGGCCAAAATATATCGAAAAATCGATTAATCGGGAAACCAACAATCGCTGAAAATAATCGATTTTTACTATGAAAATAATCGATTATATGAAAATCGATTATTATCGCCCATCTCTAGGTCAGAGCGTCGCGCGTCGTTGACGAACTGAGACGCGTGTGTTGTTCGTTTGTTTACTTTTTCATTTCTCTTATTGTTTTCTTTTCGTAGATACAATAACATTGTGACAACGATAGGTTTCTCGGATCTTTTAATTTTATTTCGTTGTCAGGATTTTTTTTTCGTAAAAACAGCGTCGCAGCGATGAGCTGTTTTGTTGTCAGTGGAAACTTTTCTAGGAATTTAATCGCGTTTTATTTCGGTAGCAAGAAACGAGGAGCGTTCCAGTACAGATACATTTTATGTACTGAGAACCCGATTCTGTTGGAAATAAAAATATTTTTTTATTTCCAACAGAATTCCAGAGAATTTTGAAGCCATTTTTCTGCGCAATTAAAAAAATCGTTTCGAAGAACAGTAATAAATAAACGTGTTCGTGATTTTTTATGTGTTTATTTCATTTTTTACGCGACAAAATTTCCCCGTGAAGACGGAAGATGTTTGTTTCTCGTCAAAACATACAGATATAAATAAAGTTTCCCTACGATGAAAAATCCAATCGATTCTCTTACATCGAGAATATCAAAGCAGAAGTGATCCGCACTGTCATTCTTAACTACAAATCTTTCAGATTCAGATATGCTGCTCCCAGGTAAGCAGGCCTCAACTACAATAACGGAAAAGTATTAATGTGATATTTTAAAATATATTTGTCAATTTAAGGGAATTCGTTCATTTATAATCGTTAATATTAAGGGCGATTTTCATACGAGAATATTTTATCGCTTGACGTTTTGAAAAACTTTTCTGCACGTTTTTTTGCTATTTTTATTTTCGTTATATTTCACGTCTTTCTCGTTAGCTACAAAGCTCTAATTTAAGTTCGTAAAATGTCTCACCTTATCGTCCAGTTGTTCAGCAAACTTAACCTGATAGCAAAAAAATAATATAAATGTTGACCGTTCAATAGCTTTAGCAATGAAAATAAATAAATTTAGTTATAAACGTTATTTCGATTGCTTAGTTAAAAAAAAACAGAAGGTAATTTTGATTTGGAAATTTCGTTTGAAAACAGTTGAATATTTCGACTCTTCGAGAAGCGATTTCTATAGAACGCGAAACTTTGGAAAAAAGCCTTTCTTTAAACGAGTTTTTTTTTAATCAAATCTTCGTTATTTCAAGAGATTTAACGCACTCGACTCTCCTGAAAATAATATCAATATTGAGTTGCATCGTTATTCTACTTACTTGTTCAATACATTCTTCAATCAACTCATTAATTTCTACCTCGGCCAATGCCGATGTTTGAAATTCCAGATAATCAAATTCCATAACATCTGAACGCAATTCTAAAAGACCTTCCACCACTGATCGTAGTCGGTTACGTATTCGCTGCGGTTGATAAAATTATTGGGTTTAAAAAAAAAAAAATCAGAGTCAATAATGTATTCGCACTAAACGACCGATTGGGTCGTGTCAATTAAATTCATTTTCCAGTTCATCATATTGTTAATCCAATCATTATTTAAGTGTGGTACGCAATTTGAAATAATGTCAACAAAACGTATTGTCAAAATAATCGACAAAAAATGTGGTTGATACTGACGTCGTTTAGTTGACATTTTGGTATATTTATGGTTTATTACGATTCGTTCGTTTCTATTCATCAAATTCTTTTGTCCGAGACAATGGATGAAATATTTTGTTAAAAAACCTGAATACAATAGTAAAATACTATCTTTTTTTTTTAATCCTTTTTCTTAATTTGTTCACTTGAGTACCCAAGTGTAGAAATAAACATTTGTAGCTTTCGTACTTACTCGTAATTTATAGTCATCACCCTGAGCCCTTATCAACTCGATAGTGTCACGAAATTTTTCCAACGCATCGGATATGTCGTTAAAGCACTGAAGCTTCGCTTCCTTAAGCATTCTTTCGTTCTTTATAGGTAAATAATATTTGCTTTGGACATGAACAACCTGTAAGTTTTGTCAAATGATTACGTCGATAATTACACGCTCGAAAACGTTCTGCCGGAGCTTCGAGTCCTAGAATGTATTTCTCCGAAAAAAAAAACCCCACAACGGTTTGGTTTCGTTATTTTTATGGGGGTACAATCGGTGTCTCAAGAACGAGGAAGAGTTCCAATCGGTTTTACAAAAACAGCATTCTTAGAAAGTTATCGACAAAATTAAAAATCTGCCATTTGTTTCAAATTTGCTATTATCAAATGACGATTTCACAGATCTGTCATAATTAACTATTTTCTATATCCATTTTCACTACGTTTTAAAAAATTACATTTTGACTGTCTACGTCATTGAAACCATCGTGAAGTTTTTTCTTATGAGACTAAAAGATTTTGAATTATTCAATCTTTGTCACAGTTTATAACGATGTTCCCAATTATGTTTCCTCGCTGTGTATCACTTACGGAGACGACTATCCCGAAAAAAAGTCCAACTACGACTTTCGACATTGTTACTTTCTACGTTCTTCTTTCAAGAGTTTCGTCCATTCTGAATAAACAGCACATAAACAGAGGTGGGGATTCGTCTAATCATGAAACTTTGTGAAAACAGTCACATCAGTTTTCTGTAAACTTTTGTAAACGCATATTTCAACAATGGTTACCGCCATTACCTGAAAAAATATACAACATTGAAGAGGAAAAAAAATGTCCGCTGATTCCGAAACTATTCATTGGGACAAAATTGTTGGCTCGTTTGAACACTTGTAATCGTTTTCCTGAAGACTGTCGTGTGATGGAATAACACGTGGTTTATTAACGAAAACACTTCCATCGTATCAACGCGTTATTTTCGAACGTCCAAACACTTGACAGCACGTTGGATTTTCAAGTTTTACGAATCACTCGCTCAACGTTTACTATATAATTAAGGAAAACTATTGTTTCATAATAATTGTAAATTCTCGTGAATGTAAAGTTGAAAAATAAATAAATTTTCTACTGAAATTGCAATGAGTTCGTGTTTTTTTCTCCCTATATTTGCCTTCCTTTTCTATACGACAACATATCGACGTTGAAGGTGAAACGAGAGAGATATTTTTTCCGTCCTAGAATACAGACGTAAATAAGGTTTCCCAACAATTCATTTTCTCTGATTGACAGCGACAAACCGGAAGTTATGCCCTGGCGTAATGGCTTACGATTATTTGATGTTTTTTTCCTGGTATTTAACGCGAATGTCTTGAGACAAGTTCAAAAACACGAGAAATAAAAACAAACAATCGTGACTGCTGGAAACAGCTCAACGTATAACGGGTTGAATACTTGCCACTGAAAAACTGATTTTGGTGAAAAGGTCGAACTATGGTTTTCAAGGGCGAATCATATTGTTAAATACGATCAACTGAATGTAATTGGAAGGACAGAAAATATTTAGTTACTTAAGTGCATAAATTATTAGATGGTTCAACAAAAAAATAGTTCAATTACTATTATACTCAGGTTTTTTTAACGAAATATTTCATAAATGGTATTTCATGAATAGGAACGAAAATATCGTAATAAGCCATAAATATACAGAAATACGAACTAAAAGACGTCAGTATTATTAACCAAATCATTTGTTGAGTATTTCGACAGTCCATTTTGTTCACATTATTTCAACTTATGTACAACAATTAAATAATAGTTGGATTTAGAATATGTTGAACTGGAAAATGAATTTAGTTGACACGACCAAATCAGTATTCTGTGGAGTTGATTATGATTATTATTTAATTATTCATTAATACACAAATATTATCAACACATTACAACAATAATTGAGATATAAAAGGTTTGGGAAATATAAACACGAAACACTTCTGTCAATTAAAAGTTTATTTTTTTTATCATCCATTTTCTACAACGAAATTGGAATATTTCTTGAGAACCATGACAGCAGTTCGGAACTTATTCGTTTTCCTTTCTCATTATCGTCGTAATTCGCAATTTTCTCTTCAACTACAATTCTTCCTCGGATTTTTCTCCGCCGTGACTGTACCTGACCTGATAATGAAAAAATAAAATGAATGTCACGTTTTTCCATTTAATTATCACTCGAAATAATAGAATCCAATTATAATATTTCTACTTTGTTTTTCATTCAAAACTTTCGTTTCTCACCATCCTTTCGAGCCGAAGAACCTCCGGCACCTAATAGCAAAAAATAAAATAAAATGAATTTAATGTTTTTCAATATATTTATCCATGAAATTGAATAAATTAAATTTTGATCCTTATTCTTAATGTTTCGAGAAAAAAAATCGTATAAAAGGTGAGTTTAATTAATAAATTTGATTAAAAAAATTGTTAAATTCTTCAAAAAACACCAAATTTTTAGATGATATTTTTTCCACTCAAGCTTCGTCGTTCCGATCCCCCAAGGACTCAATGTTATACTCACGTCGGTTTTACATTGGGAAATAGCTGCTTCGAAATCCGCTTCCTCTTCATGAAAATCCCACTTCATAACATTAATCTTCAGAAGTTTTGTTTCCAGGCTTAAAAGCCTGTTTACCACTGGTCGCAGTTGTGCGTGTACTCGCTGCGATTGATACGCTTCGATTATAGAGAATCTGAGGGTAAATGTAGAAAAATTCTAGTCTGTACTTACTTCCATTTCATTTTCATTCAGAGATTCTTTAACCGTTAGGATAGTTTCCCGAAGTTTTTTTAACGCTTGTTGTAGATCTCCTAAGCACTTGGTTTTCTTTCGATCTCGATCCCTTATGGGCCCCAAGTCGGGTCCCTCTTGAGCATAAGCGACCTACAAGTTTTTTTTTTAAACTTTATACAAGTTTTTTTTAAACTTTATACAAGTTTTTTTTTTAACTTTATACAAGTTTTTTTTTTAAACTTTATACAAGTTTTTTTTTAAACTTTATACAAGTTTAATAAATTTGTCAAATTAATCCAATTAGTAATGGAGACCCCGAAAATCGATAAAACGTGGCATGAAACGTTTTTTTTCATATGCTTCCATGTTTTTTCACTATTTTCAAGAATATTTTGATATTTTTTCGCACACGTATTCACTTACGGAGGCCAATATCCCGAAAAGAAGCAGTGCCACTACGATTCTTGACATTGTTGCTTTCAACGTTGTTTTTCAAAGAGTTTGCTTCTCGCCATATGAACAGCAATTACACAGAGGAGGGAATTCGTTTAATCGTAAAACGTGGTGAAAAAAGTCTGATCAGATTTCTGTACACTTATGTAAACGCATATTTAAATAATAGCTGTCACCCAATCTCAAAATATAAAACACTGCATATTGAGAATGAAAAAAAAAAATTCACTGATTCCAAAACTATTCGTTGGTACAAAATTATTAGCCTGTCGTGTCATGGAATAACACGTAGCTTATTTACACAAATATTTCTAATCCATAAATGTGATATTTTCAAGCGTCCAAAGACTTTACGAGACGATGGTTCGTCGGTATTTATGAAGCACTCACTTAACGTCATAATGTTAAAAACACATTGATTTATATTTCGATGTTGTTTTCATTTTTTACACGACAAGATATTCCATTGAAGGAGAATCAAGAAAGATTTTTTTCTCTCATCGTAAAATACTGAAAACTTTTTTCTAACGATCTCCCAACCGAATTAATTATTTCAGCCCGAAACCAACACCCCGGAAGTTGTGCTCGGACTGAATGGTAAACTCTTGTTGCACACTGGAATTTTATTTTTATTTTTATATCTCGTCATTGATGATTAAAGCTATTCGTGATGATTGAAATATAACGAAAAGAAAAAGCGATCAAATGTTTTCTGACGCTACACTGCTTCTTGTTGACATTGCCTAAAAATCGTGACTTTAGTTTGACCTTCTTGGAGTTTTGATTTCGATGATAACAGTCGCATTTGTGATGCTCGCGCATGAGACAAATTCAACAGAGAATCAAGTGTTTCATCAAACTTCCTTACAAACTTAAACCTTGTTCTCCTAAACGAAGTTTGACGTAAATGTTTGCACAAGTTGTTAATATTCGTGCAACTCTAACTGCTGTTTTCGAATCTAATCAAATTTTGCTTCGAGCTCCATGATCCAATAGCTTTTCATGAATTATTCCTCGATAAATGTAAACTCATCGTGCAACTAACAAATTTATTTAATTTGAGAAAACCTGTACACAAAAGTTAAGGTTTCGTGGGTTGCTATGCAAATTAGTGACGTGAAGGCAATGTGGTCATCGGGACGAGGTCAAGGTCTTTCCCTATCTTTAAGTTTAAGTACGACACTTAAGCTCGATCGTAGCATTTTGGTTTTCTACTGTTCCTGACCGTTGCTTGAGGGTTTTTACGAACCCATTACTTTGAGAAGGATCGAGGGGTTCCTCGGTCGATGGTCAAGAGAGAGCTCAAATGAAAAAGTGCCCTCAGCTATTCCAATTTGTGTCGAATGTTCATTGAGAACGACCGAGAATCAAAAGATCATCAATCAATCAATCAAAATTAATCAAAAGAGAATAAAAACAAGAATCAGAAGAAAAAGTTCAACCATTTTGCATTAAAATCACGATATCTTTGGCAAAAAATCGAACAGCTTGGATCAAAAGTAGTGTTTTGAAAACTAGAAGTTCCAATCTATAACGTGGAATGCGAGTTTTACTTTTACGGCAATTAGAGGCGCCACAATCGTGCTTAGAATTATGGAACAGTTAACCTGTCGAGGATTTGAAGAAACGAGAGTTTTTATCGAGGGTTCATTTAATTTCTACTGAAATAAAAATAAACGTCCAATGAATTTTTAGTTACCGATGATTATTGTTTATTTTACGTGAACCTGATAATTGATTTAATTGAAAAAATGTGTGACATTTGATAAATCGTTTGTTTCCGAGTCTATTTCCAGCGGAAGCGCTGATTTAATAACATTGTATATGTACGTTGAGCACGTTGCGATACTACGTTATCAGTAAATATTCAACATTTGCGTGTTCGAAACTCGGTTGAAAGTGTTTGAGCCCCGCAATAGGGAGCAAAGCCCTCTCTTCGTCGTTCGATTTCGGCGCATGCTCGAAGCCCATTTTTTTTTACGATTACGGGAGGAACAGGGGTTCGGAGGGAAAGTCACGGTGGCGTGGAGGGTGGGAGGAGAAAGTGATAACCCAGTGAGGCGAAGCAAGCGCGAGAAGACCAGGCTCAAACAGCCGCGCGCGGCCGATCATTACGAGCCCGGCGAAATTCCCCGACCTCCCGCCCCCGTCAACAACTTCTTACCCACTTCGCGCGGGTTCAGATACGTTAAAACGGCGACCTGAGCTGCGGTATATCGAAATATCGCAAAATTTCACTCGATAATACGAAGTTCCGTCCTTCATTGCGTTTATAACCGTAGGATTTCCATTTTTTTAATTTCTTTGTGTTATTTTTCATTGACGACAAATTGACAAAAAATCAAGCAACTTTATCGGAGCGAAAGAAACATCGAGGTGCGTTGTTGGTTATTTTACACCTGGTGAACAAATATGTGCTTTATCTGACGCTATTGGTTTACGGTTTTACGTTTTCTTTTTTCTTTTTCACTCCTTTTCCTATACATTTAAGCCTGAAAATCGTGTCAACGATGTTGGCGACTCTCAGGGTAATACTAATTCACGAACGAAAGATACAAACGCATATGGACGTTGCGATAAAGAATAATAAAAAAAATAAACATTAAAATAAACAGAAGCATTGAACGTTCCTATTTAAAAATAAAAATAACTCGTAATCCTAAATCATGAATTTCGCTTTCTCATTCAAATTTTTAATGAGCATTACTTTCGAGTTATATTTATTACGAATTTCTAAACAATCACCGGGCTAAATACTTCCGACACTCGTTTCAATCCACCTGTCACGTTGTTAGAGTCATTACCTGAACGAAGATTGTGCGTGAATTAATTTATATTTATGCTAATTGCGATGAAAATTGTAGACAGATTTATCCATTGAATGAATTTTCGTATCGAGAATCAAGTTTGGAACGAATTTGATTTATTTTCCGCTATTTTGATCGAGATTTTAATCCGGGAGTATTTTTTGAAATTTGTTAATTCTGATACGCTTCGAGAATTAAGACTTTTCTGTAGGAGATTTTTTTTTCTGTGGAACAAACTTTTTTGAAAGACAACGGCTCTTTTTTTTATTACCAACGAATAAAATAAAATCTGTATACAATTTTATACTTGGGAATTTCAAGGATT
>JACEOJ010000094.1:1249478-1300741 GCA_013761285.1 Campoletis sonorensis
TTCATCTATTTTTTAATTATTCGTTAAATATTATTGCTCAAAATATTGTTTTATGGAGACAAGCAAGAATGTCAGTAGAGATATTTTGACAGTGTGGTCAACACCTCGATATTTTTTAGTTTTTTTTTTCTAACACGAGTTTTTGTAAATTCGAAACGATAATAATTTAACCTTTTCCTATCACTGTCTCGTGGGGCTGTGTTCAATTTTATACTTTTTCGTTACGAAAAATATTGATTTCGAAAATGTCGAAGCAGGACACACATCGCCTTGATTGAAAATGTCTGCGATTCTTAAAGGGTAGCTTGGCAACGCGCTAGAGGTTGTTATGGTAACACAAATATCTCGACTGGTTGGAGTTTAGTCTCGTGTACTCCAACCTTCACGAAGATAAGAGTTGACAAGTTCACGTGGCGAAAAGTGTAATTAAGCTGTCAAGTAAACGTCAACGTGCGACAGTTAAAAATGGTGTAAAATCGACCACTTCGATGCACGGTATTGGCTCGAGGTTTATTTTCCACGATTCGTCACTTTCGAAATCTTCATAATGGACGAGTATTCGAATATTGATTCTGACCCAAAAAAGCATCATTTGAAAAATGAAGAACTTGCTCGTAATGACAACAAGTGTGTCAAACCTCGTGTCAAATCTAAAAAACGCTCAGCTCGAAATGATCATTCGATTAATGAATCCAAGAAAAAGTTTCGCACTTGCAAAGTTTGTACGGAACAACAAATCGTGTGTCCGTTCGAAAGGAACAATAGCTTCGAATTTTCTCAGACTATGATCGATAATTTATCAAGCTCCGAAAGGTAAGAATATGGAAATCGCGAGTCTTTTCAATCGGCAACAATGCGTTTCTCAATCACTTCTGTCTATTCGTCACATAGTTCTTTTTTTTTCTAAGTTTCTTCGAACATGTAGTTGAGAATACAATATTTTACAAAAGAATTCAATAAAAATCAGCTTGAAAATATTAATTCATTGAATAGCAAGTTTTTCTTTTTTTCTTTCCACGAATAAAAGGAATTAAAAAAAAATACATTGATTTATCACATTGTTTTTGAATCTTTGAAAAGAATTATTAAAAAAAATATATCATCGATTGCTTGGAAGTCATTTTTATTTGTGGAAATAATTTGTTTAACAGTTAAAATAGTTCGTTTCAATTGTTCCTCAGGTTTAAAAAATTATCGCCATCGAAATCGCGTCGCGAGAAAGAATCAATTTTCGAAATGAATTCGTACATTGTTATGAAAAAAAAGAGGGAAGAATTTCGTCATCATCTTGTGAAAATGTTAATGACGAAGGAAGGAGAGGATGACGTGATTTTTGAAGATGCCACCGATCTCATGAAGACCGCTAAGAACGATAACAACGTTTTGAAATATTATTATTACATGATGCACGGAATCGACGATGTTCACGTTGCACCAATGTCCAAGAAATTGTTAAAAAAAATTTTGAATCTGGTTCCCACAAACTGGAGAACGAAATTTAAACCGAAGCTAAATCAGGTTATCGACGATGCCAGGGAAGACTATGCCGCGAGTATTAAAAAATCAATCGTCGATTTTGTACTTCAAGATCCTATGAAAGTGGACGATATCGACGATTCCAAAGTTTCTATTTCTAAAGAGAATTACGAAATTAAACATTTTCCACCAGAATTCATTGTCAAATACAGGAGAATCAAAATACAATTGAAGAGAAATCTTCTTTTGTATCATCCCTGTATGCGTAAAACTCTGGATCTTTGGTATCGTGAGTTTAGGTAATAAATTTATGGTATTTTTCGAAAACCCTTTGAAAAATTTAAAATATAATGATTTAGTTATTATTATTATGATTATTATTATTTTTGGTGGTATTCCAATAAAGTTCGATGAGACTAATCGATCGAAAGGAGTTGGATACATACGCTCGATCTTACGATCTATCGAGCTTCGAAAGCAAAGTAATGGAAATCATCGAAAAGACTCGAGCCATCCTTTGCAACAATTGGTTGCCCAAAGTTCTTCATATTTTCGAAATGGTATAATTTCTCTTGCGCCTTAAAATAAATATCTCTGCTTCATTTTTATAATTCTTTATCACAGCGATCAGCAAATATTGGTAAAAACTATTTTGAAATATTGAATTTACGACTGTAAACGAGAGAGGAGAATTTGACACTGATTTTTGTTTGGTAGGGCAGAAAAAAGGGAATTTTGCCAGGCATCGGTGACGAACCCAAAATGACTCGATTTTGGAACTGTCTCGGAATTATTATGGAGAGTCAATTGCGAAGCTTATGTTTGATTTCTATGGAGGATTACAGAAATTATCTCATCGACATGAATGTAAGTTTCTTGGTTCCTTTATTTAATAAATTTACTCGAAATAAAAAATTCCATCAAATTTTCTAAATCAAACAAATATTTTGACATTAAAATCCACAAATTTTACTCGAATAATGAAAATTCCTGGAAAACCAAGCGACACTTATGATATTTTGTGCATGAAAATGTTATTCTTCATTGATTGATATTTTTCTCAACTACAGAATTAGTTAAGAAAATAACTTGCTTTACGACATTTTAAGAAATGAGTCTAATTGCAAATCACGTCAAAAAATTATTCCACAGTCTCGCAAACGAAGTTTCGAAATAAACGTCGTCATTAGAAACAAAGCAATAAGTTTCGATCCATCATTCAAAATATTTACGGATACATTAATATCTTTACTGACTACACTTCATCGCGCAGTCTCAGGCTTCACTCGAATTGAGATTAATTTATACGAGAATGAATCATCGCGTCATAATGTGCTGAAGGTATGAAAATCGAAGGTGAAATATGAGTAAATAAAAAATTCTTAGAATCATTTCAAACTTAGAGCAAAAATCTACTTTTCGTTAGCCCGTGATATCGGAGGAAATAATAGAAGCCTATAAATATGACATAACAGAATTCATTCAAGAGCAAAGAATCGGGCCAGAATTGCAATTGCAAGATTTTGACGATTTAATGAGTCTGGTTAACGATATCGACCATGAAAACGTGACAACGTTTCTCGACGCTGATCCACCACATAGTTTCGAGGAATATGCCCAACTAATCGAAAAATATGATTCGCTCAAGAGAAACTTGCCAGTCAATTACGACAGAACTTTCTTCAGCGAACTCTTTGACGTCCATAGAAAAGATCTTATGGACAGTGTCGCTTCAGTGGCGAGTTATTTAAGAGAAGTACTTGTCGATAGAGTCGTACTGGATTATCAAAACAAATCGAAAAAGTAAACAAACACATAAGAACTCTCTCATTTTATGATTGCTATCATTTTTCCAGTTGTTATTGTTCCCGTCTGCCCTATTATGAGTTTTTTTTCGTCACTTTAGTTCCTAATGTTCCTGTGAAACCCCCCCCCCCCCCCCCCTTGAAAGTGTTACCTATCAGAATTGAACAGTCACCCAACCGAGTATTGATTTCTCGAGAGAATGCGTTTGTAGATCGACGAAGCCACACACCGACACCGCACTAATTACTATCCCTTTTTTTAGTAGTCATTATTATATTTTCACAATTATTTTGTAATTGTATTATTGAATACAATTGATTAATTGTAACATTACAATTTAATCAATTTTTCGTTTATATTGCTCTTCGAAATGATTTTTTTTCTGTCTTTTTTTTTCATATTTCAATAAGAATCGGGGAAGAGTATCAAAATATTGCTGACAGAGCTCTGACTGTACCTTCGAACACTGCAGAGTTAATGGAGCTAACAGCGTTCGTCGCGGATGCCGAAACCAAAATGGTTGTTGATCTAGAAACTCGGCTCAAAGAAATTATAAAATATATTCAATTCTTGTCAGACTATACGACGCTTTCGCCGGTCGAACTAAAAACCAATAACTTCGCATTTCAATGGTGAGATTTTAATCAATTTATTCAGTATTTTACTCTCTTTTTTTTTTAATCTAAAGGGATCCTTTTTTTTAATATTCAATTGTCGTTACGAAAATATTGAATGAAATATCTTGACAATTGAGATAATGGTATTTTGGAATATTTTGCAATACATTTTTGTTTTTCAAACGATACGAAATGGCACATCGGAATATTTTGTAATATTTAAAAAAATATAATTCATCGAGGTACCATCGAATGACGCCAATTTTTGACGAACATCGAAAAATCATAACGAGAAAAACTGGCGAATATCAGGAGGCCCTAGTCGCGAGGATCGAAAAGTTCCAGCGCGATCTCACGATCTGGGAGAAGCATGGTGACGAAATGCAATATTGGGGAAATATTGATGAAATTTATCGATATCAGAAAAAAGCTGCGAGTTTGGAAAAACGTTTGATCGATGCTATCGAGACTACAGAAAAATTTAACGAGGAAGAGGAATTATTTGGTCTTGAATTGTCGCAATATCCGTTAAGAAAAAAGGTTTAAAAATATTCATATATTGTTATAAACAAAAATACCAAAAAAAATCATTAATTTCTCACTTCATAATTTTTAGAATCCTTCGAAAAAAAGTTTCTTCTACTAAAATCCACGCCCTTTACAATTTTTCATGATTCCTTAAGGAAAATCGAACCGTTTTTTTTTTTTTTTTAACTGAATGTAATTTTTTTAGATAGCAGACAAATTAGCACCGTATAAAAAATTGTACGACGCAGCTTGCGAGTTTTTGACGCAGCACGACACGTGGATGGGTTCATTGATCGGTACTTACGATCCGGAAACAATTGACTCTGATTCCGGAACCGCTTATCGGACCGTTGTGAAACTTGAGAAAAGCTTTCAAGACCCGGCTGTAAGAAAACTCGCGGAAAATGTAAGAATCCAAGTGGAAGAGTTTAGGGAGCACATGCCATTGATCATGACCCTTGGAAATCCTGGAATGAAAGCTCGACACTGGAATCAAGTTTCCGAAATTGTTGGCTTTCCCATTAAAGTCGACGACCAAATGACTTTGGCCAAGGTAATTCTATTTTTTACAACCCGATTTCAATAAATGTTTCATTCCGTTGCTAATAATTAATTCTATTAAAAATGTTAACTCATAAAAATTATTTATCGTTTTGAAGATAATCGACTTTGGCTTGGACGAGTATGTTGTGAAATTTGAAGGAATTTCGGAAGCAGCGACGAAGGAAAGTAATTTAGAAAAAGCGCTTTTGAAAATGCATACCGATTGGACTGATATAGAATTCACGGTGAATCCTTATCGAGATACTGGAACATACGTAATTGCGAGCGTCGACGAAATACAATTATTACTTGACGATCATCTCACGAAAGCTCAAACGATGAAGAATTCTCTGTACATCAAACCATTCGAGAAGGAAACTCTGTTAGTTTGCGTTATTGTTAAACAAAACATTTGTTTCCCTCTATTTCAAGACTCGGAATAGCATATGAGCCGTCATTTTGGATAATTTTTCATTGTAGAGAATGGGAAGGAAAATTACATTTGCTCCAGGAAATAATGGACCATTGGCTCAAGGTTCAAGCCACGTGGATGTATTTAGAACCGATTTTTTCGTCACCAGATATTCAGCAACAAATGCCCGAAGAGGGCCGTCGTTTCAGTGCAGTCGACAAAGTTTGTTTACCATCATTTATATGCAGATAAACATTTTTGATAAATTAAAAAACTCCTTGCATTTATTATTAAATTAAAATGCTACAATAATAATGAAAAATTCTTAAATTCGTTTCTAATTAATCGTCAAGTTTGAGTTCAATTTTGTTTTGTTTTTTTTTTTCCAATAGATTTGGCGGGACATAATGAATTCCGTAATCCAAGATCCGCGAGTAATGTCAGTAGTAGAAATCGACAAGATGTTAGATCGTCTAAAAAAATGTACTGGACTCCTTGAACTGATCCAAAAAGGTTTGCACGATTATCTCGAAAAGAAACGACTATTTTTCCCACGTTTCTTCTTCCTATCGAACGACGAATTGTTGGAAATATTATCGGAGACGAAAGATCCTACGAGAGTTCAGCCGCATCTTAAAAAGTGTTTCGAGGGTATTGCCAGACTCGAGTTTACAGAAGCGATGGACATTACAACGATGATGTCCTCGGAAGGTGAGAGTATAATTCTCGAGGATATAATCGATACGTCGGCAGCAAGAGGTCAAGTAGAAAAATGGCTGGTCGAATTGGAAACCGATATGAAAAAGAGTGTTCGTGCTCAGGTATGAGAAATGAAACGATTTTCGAAACGTCAAAATAAATAGAAATCGATTTTAATCAATTTAATAATAATAAATCCTACTTTATGTGGGACTTTAATTTATTTTCAAGGTCATTAGGGCTAAAGAAGCATATTTGTTAAAAGCAAGAAATCAGTGGGTACTGGAATGGCCTGGTCAAACTGTTTTGTGTATAAGTCAACTTTACTGGACTGCAGACATAACAAATGCCTTTAGCACCGCTCCGGATGGTCTAAAGGAATACATTAATTTATGCAACAACGAACTCAATGAAATAATCAAATTGGTACGAGGAACTTTGTCAACACAAAATCGAACGACTTTGGGTAATCAATTAATTCATTGATAAAGCTATTTATTGTTTCAAATGAATTTTATTTAAAATCTAATTTTCATTTAATCAAATTTGTAAATTATTTCTCAATTACCCAACAACTATTTATAATGATAAAATGAATTTATATGGTTGTTTTCTTCACGCATTCCGAAAATTTTGAAACCTGTTCAAATTAATTCCCGATCGGACGATTCCACGATAGAAAAAAAAGTTTGAAATTCGATTTTTTTGTTTTTTCGCATTCACAGAAGCATTAGTGACACTGGACGTCCATGGTAGAGACGTTTTAATGGGTCTTTGGGAAGAGAATGTGGCTCGAGACACAGACTTCAAGTGGCTCTGTCAATTGCGTTATTACTGGATGGTTAAAACAAATTTTTCAAAAAAAATTACATTCCTGATAACACATTTGATTATTGAATTTCCTCCTGTGTTCGCGATCATAAAATTTATCTTTTCAGGATGACAATCTGGTTACTATGATGATAAATTCATCTCTTCGATACGGTTACGAATATTTAGGCAATACTTCGCGCCTCGTTATAACTCCGCTGACAGATCGTTGCTACAGAACTCTATTCGGAGCTTTGGCTCTGCATTTAGGTGGAGCACCGGAAGGTCCAGCGGGAACTGGAAAAACGGAAACGACGAAAGATCTCGCCAAGGCAGTTGCTAAACAATGCGTTGTTTTCAATTGTTCCGATGGCTTGGATTATATTGCTTTGGGAAAGTTTTTCAAGGTAACAACTCTAAGAAAATAATATATCGACAATAATTGCAAAATGATTTTTGACCCTGAAATGATTTTTCAAATTCATTCCAGGGTTTGGCTTCTTCCGGTGCATGGTCCTGTTTCGATGAGTTCAATCGTATCGATCTCGAAGTATTGTCCGTCGTTGCACAACAAATTCTAACCATTCAACGTGCCATACACTCCGGAAAACAGACCCTTGTTTTCGAAGGCACTGAACTCAATTTGGACCCAACATGCGCTGTTTTTATCACCATGAATCCTGGATATGCAGGACGATCGGAATTGCCTGACAACCTAAAAGCTCTCTTCCGGCCTGTCGCCATGATGGTAAGTTTTCATACTTTATTGATTTCATTGCTAACATATTTCGAATACAAGGTGAAAAATTCTTCTAAAATTTATCCACGCGGTTTTAGAATAGTGTCCTCGACGTATCCTCAAAATAAATTTTCAAAAAGCCCTAAAAAAAGTCGTTAGACTACTAGCCCAATAATTACTTTAGATTGAAAAAAAAATAAAAAAAATAAAAGATTTTCAAAGATTTTCCTTTCGAACTCGATCGAGAAAACTAAACGAACGATTTATATGATATTAAACAGGTGCCGGATTATGGACTGATTGCAGAAAACACTTTATATTCATATGGTTTCTACACTGCTCGACCGCTTTCCGTCAAAATAGTGATGGCTTACAGATTATGTTCGGAACAATTATCGAGTCAAAGCCATTACGACTATGGCATGAGAGCTGTCAAATCCGTTCTAATAGCAGCTGGAAACTTGAAACTTAAGTACCCAACGGAGAACGAAGACATATTGATTTTGCGAAGCATCAAAGATGTCAATTTGCCCAAATTTTTGAGTCATGATTTACCACTTTTTCATGTAAGTTGATCCATCATCCATTTTTCGAAGTAAAACTATTTTTAAACTCTTCTATGACCAATAATCTGTTCTGTACGATATTTGATTTTATATGGAGACAAAAATGACTGTTTTCTGGTGAAAATTCACGAAAACAATGAAACAGTATCAAATCGCAGTTGGTACCACAGCAATTTTTCAAGAAATTTTATCTCCTGGTTTTTAAATATATTTTAATTTTTGTATAAATTGCATTCTATCGTAAATTTTCATTTATTTCAATCCTTTTTGGTATTCGTATAAAAATAATTAATTTTTCTACAGGGCATAGCTTCGGATCTTTTCCCGAACGTCGTCCTACCAGAACCTGATTATACAGATCTGAATAAATCAGTTCATCAAGCCTGCCTAGAAGCCAATATTCAATGTGTACCATCGTTTCTCGAGAAAATCCAACAAATCTATGAAATGATGATTGTTAGACACGGTTTTATGATAGTCGGTTATCCATTTGGTGGTAAAACTTCAGCTTATCGAATGTTAGCAGCAGCTCTCGAGTTGTGCGAAGAAAACGTAAGGGACTTTCTACCAAAGTCAAAAGTCAAAGGGCTCTTTCCAATTATTGATTTATTTTTTTTAATTTTTCATTCGAGATAATTGAAAAAGTATGGATTGTTTAATTTCAGAACTTGATGAACGAGCACAAAGTCGAAATAACTGTAATAAATCCAAAATCCATATCAATTGGACAACTGTATGGTCAATTCGATCCGGCATCTCACGAATGGAGCGACGGTGTTCTCGCAGTCAGTTATCGTGCTTTTGCAACGTCGACCAACGAGAATCGAAAGTGGCTTGTATTCGACGGCCCGATCGATGCAGTTTGGATTGAAAACATGAACACGGTTCTTGACGACAATAAAAAATTGTGTCTCATGAGTGGAGAAATAATTCAACTCGCAAAAACTACTAATTTGATCTTCGAGCCTATGGATCTCGAAGCTGCCTCACCCGCGACTGTTTCTCGATGTGGTGAGTCAAGTATTTTTCCTCAAAACTTGTCGTTATATCGAGAAGATTAAAATGAATTTAATTGAATAAATAATCGAATCAAAAAACAATTGAATTTTACTGTTTGCATTTTTTTGGAAATTAACAAATCAATTTGTAAATTAATACAAAAATGATTCCATGGACAGAATTTTTGTTATTATTATAAGTTTTATTGATAAAGAAAAATAATAATAATTTCTCTGCTTTTTCTTTAACTATTTTTTATCCCCAGGAATGATTTACATGGAACCAAGTGCATTGGGTTGGGATCCACTGTTAAAATCGTGGCTCGAAAAAGCCCCAAAGATATTTGGAGACTTCATCAAATCGTTTCTCTACGAATCGCTTTTCCTAAGATTTTGTAAGCCACTTTTTCATCTACTGAGACGTGGAGGTGTCAAGGAAATGTGCCCAATGCCGGATTCCAATCATTTAACTTCAGTCACGTATCTGATGGACTGTTTCATCAACGAATACCACGAATTGAAACCTGGCACAACCATCAATGAACTTGATCTGCGAGCCCAAATCGAGGTTTTCATTTTCTCATCGTTCTCTTATTTTTTCTTCACAACAAAAAGCTTTTGGAAATCGTTTTTTTTCTCTTCTATCTAGGGATCATTTTTTTTCTCCTGCATTTGGGGCATGGGTGGAACACTCGAAGCAGCTGATAGAGAAAAATTCAGTATTCTTTTTCGTGGGCTTCTCGAAAAAGAATTTCCAGCACGATTGATAGAATTGTACGAACTTACGGAACCAGTCAATCCGCCTGCCAAACCGTACATTTTCGTCATGCCCAAAGACGGTCTCGTATTTGACTACAAATTCATCAAAGAAGTAATTTACACTTAAAAACAAAACATCAATTTTGTTTCGTAAGCGAACAGCAAAATAGAAACGACTGTTGGAGTCAAATTGAGCCAAGTCAAAAAGATCTTAGTTCCAAAAACCGAATTGCACTTTTTTCTAAAACTCCAACCAAAGTGAAAATAATCCTCGACTACTATTGAGTTTCACACCATTCACTTAGTCGAGAGTCGTACGATTATTTAGAAAAAAAATGTCTCAAAAAATATTCATTCCACTAAGAGTTACGAGACCGCAAAGTGGTCTGGTTCAATTTGGCAAAATGTAGAAAAACCCTGATACGAAAAACTACAGTCCCAACGTAACTCTAAACAGAAATCTACTCAACAACTCTCAACAGTGAAAAAGGAGCATGTTATTGAAAGAAACAATTTTTCCAGGGCAAAGGAAAGTGGAAATTGTGGTCCGACGAGTTGATAAATGCTCCACCAATTCCCAGAGATATTCCAGTCAATCAAATCATAGTTCCAACCGTCGAGACCATCAGATACAGTACACTCTTTCAATTGTTGGTTCAGAATCAGAAACCAGTTTTATTTGTGGGTCCTACAGGCACTGGAAAATCTGTTTACATCATGGATTTTCTTCTAAAGAAAAATAACACCGCGATTTACAAGCCATTGTTCATTAATTTCTCTGCTCAAACAACTGCTCATCAAACGCAAGACATTATAATGAGCAAACTCGATAAAAGGAGGAAAGGAGTGTTTGGACCACCGATTGGCAAACGTTGGGTCATTTTTGTCGACGATGTATCGATGCCATTGAAAGAAACATACGGTGCACAACCACCTGTCGAACTCCTGCGACAATTGCTTGATCATTGGCAATGGTACGATCACAAAGAAGTCGTTCCCCTTAAACTTATCGAAATTCAACTGATGTGTGCCATGGGACCGCCTGTAAGTGGAGGCAAAGATGTCACTCCACGTTTCAAAAGACATTTTTTTACTCTCACCATCGCCGAGTTCGAGGACAAAGTTATGATTACAATTTTCAGCAAAATTGTTCTCTGGCATCTTGATACCAGGCACGTCATTTTTTTTTTTTAAACATTTTTGACATGAATTTAAACATATTTGACATGAATATCTAAAATAATTCACTAAAAATAACACTCTCCTGGTACTTGAAAAATCATATTGCAAATGGAACACGAAAAGTTTTTGTTCTGCTTACAAAATGGGGCAAATTTTGATTTTCTTTTTCCTATTCTTGACAGAGGATTTAGCAAAGAATTCGATCCTTGCATTGATCAAGTGGTTCTCGCGACTCTTGACGTTTATAAGGAGAGCCTTCGAAATCTTTTGCCAACGCCTGAAAAGTCTCATTATCTCTTTAACTTGCGTGATTTTTCTCGAGTTATTCAAGTGAGTCATTAATCATAATTTTTTCTGGATCTATGCTCTTCCCATGATTTTCATCGAGTATTTTATTTTCTTATTCTTTAAGGGTGTTTTGCTTTCGGTACCTGAATCAATGCCAACCCTTGCGAGCATGAAACGCCTCTGGGTTCACGAAATTCTTCGAGTCTTTAGCGATCGGTTGGCTGATGAAAGTGACATTAATTGGCTCATACTTCAGTTACATAAAACGGTGAAAGAACACATGGAAACAGATTTCGATGCCTTGTTCGAGGATCTGGCAGATCTTCCGACTAATCCAATCGTAAATATTTCTTTCTTTACACCTTTTTTCAACATTAAACACAAATGTTTCTATACCAAATTTTTTATTTGATCTAAATTCTCATACTCCTCAATTCAGGGAAGAATTCAAACTTCTTTAACTTTGTACAAACATCGATTTTCAATAATCATCAACCTGCTAAGTTACTAACATTATTCGGATTTTCTCAAAAGTATATCGAGCTTCTTACACGATTTCCTTGTTTTTAAAATCATCCAAAAACTT
Source organism: Campoletis sonorensis (assembly GCA_013761285.1). Lineage (NCBI taxonomy): Eukaryota > Metazoa > Arthropoda > Insecta > Hymenoptera > Ichneumonidae > Campoletis > Campoletis sonorensis. Next base: position 1,261,488 of record JACEOJ010000094.1, read on the forward strand.
TGAAAAAATTAATAAAATATGATTAAATTTTTCCACGTTATTTTTTTTTTTTCTAAGATTCGGCAGAATTTGTTTACATTTTCGATAACATCCATCAAACATTTTTTAAAAATTTGACAGAATCGAAAATCTCGTTAATTGTCTAATTTAAAGTCGTCAAGTTACTGGCTTGGAGTTTAATTTCGATATTAATTCAACAGGTTGGTGACACCCAGCTAAGAAAGCTGATTTATTGTGACTTCGCTGATCCCAAAGCTGACGTTCGTCTATACCAAGAAATTTTAGATTTGGAAGCTCTACGAATAATAGTCGAAGGCTATCTCGTGGAGTACAATTCAATGACAAAGAAGCCCATGAATCTCGTTCTGTTCAGATTCGCTCTGGAGCATTTATCAAAAATTTCACGAATTATTAAGCAGCCAAGAAGTCATGCACTTCTCGTGGGCGTGGGTGGTTCGGGAAGACAATCTTTGACAAGATTGGCTTCTCATATATGCGAATACGATCTTTTTCAAGTTGAAATTACGAAACATTACGAAATGCACGAATGGCGAGAAGACGTCAAAACAATATTGAAAAAAACAACAGCTACGGATTTACACTCGACTTTTCTATTCGCAGACACACAATTGAAGGAGGAAAGTTTTCTTGAAGACATAAGCAACATTTTGAACTCTGGAGAGGTAAATAAAAACATTTATTTAAATTCGTCACATTCTTCTGTCTAAAACGTCAGTTTCTAGCTTAAATTTTCAAGCAAACTACTTGTGAGTCAGAACTAGACCAAAACAAATAAATATTGAGTTATTGATCATAATCTTAAAGTTTTCCGGTCCAGGTTGCAACCACTGGGTCATTTTGACCCAAAAATTGTTTTTTATTTTCAAGTAAACTGACATAATTTTCTATATTTCGACTGCCATCAGAGCCCAAAGCATCTGGGTCATCAAGACCCATGAATTTTGTAAAAAATGTCAAAACTCCGAGGAAGATTCCAAGCTACAAGTAATTTCCGTACAAATTTAATTTCGCAGGTACCAAATATATTCAACGCAGAAGAGAAAGCCGAAATTTGTGAGAAAATGAGACAAATTGATAGGCAACGAGAACGTGTGATGCAAACAGACGGAAGTCCAGTCGCACTCTTTAATCTATTTGTTCAAATAGCTCGTGATCAGTTGCACATTGTATTGGCAATGTCACCGATAGGCCAAAGTTTCCGAAACCGTGTTAGAAAATTTCCAGCTCTAGTTAACTGTTGCACCATTGATTGGTTGCAATTGTGGCCTGAAGATGCTTTGCTGGCAGTGGCAACGAAATTTCTTGGTGAAATAGAGCTTTCGGATCACGAGCGTAAAGCTGGCATAGAAATGTGTCAATTTTTTCACACATCGACTCAGGATTTAAGCGTTGAGTTTCTAACAAGGCTTGGCAGATATAATTACGTCACGCCAACTTCCTATCTCGAAATGATCAACACTTTCAAAGATCTGCTACAAAGAAAACGCAGGTGAATCCAATCATTTCATTAAAAATGAATTCTGCCATTTTTTTTCCAAACATTTTGACATTAAAAACAGAAAAACGAAAAGAAAACGTCGGTGAATGCAATCCATTCATTAAAAATGAATTGTGACATTTTTTTCCAAAGATTTCGACCTTTCTAAGAAAAATTCGACCATTTATTTCATTTTTTTTTTTTGACAGTGAGATTTTGCTAGCCAAAGCAAGATACGAAGGTGGTTTGGATCGATTGGACAGTACACAACACCAAGTAACAGAGATGCAAGAAACCCTTAAAGAATTGCAGCCACTTTTAGTGACAGCAGCTCAAGATGTACAGCGTATCATGACAACTGTAGAAAAAGAAAGCATCGAAGTTGGCGAAGTTGAAAAAGTCGTTAAAGTTGACGAGGAAGCAGCGATGGTATGTCAAAAGTGTTGAAAAAAAAAAAAAATCCTCTCAATATTAACCCTTCGTTTATAATATTCCATAATTTATAATTCATAACATAATTAATTTCTCTTATAATTTCGTAAAACTATAAAACTGTTGATTAATAAATAATTGACTAATTGCAGGAAGTTGCAGCAGCAGCTGCTGAAATAAAAGCTGAATGTGATGCAAACCTTGCCGATGCAATGCCTATTTTAAATCGTGCTCAAGCCGCGCTCGATACTTTGACCCAAGCAGATATTTCAATCGTTAAATCGATGAAAAATCCACCAGCAAATGTGAAGCTAGTGATGGAAAGTGTTTGCATTCTCAAGGTATTTAAATTCACTCAATAAAACGAGAGAAAAAAAAGGTTATTTCGAAGGTATTTGATAAACTGGACTCAATGTTCAAAAATCCATTGACCCTGATGTTAATTTATTGTCGAAAGGATGTGAAACCAGAAAAAATACTAATGCCTGATGGCAAGATAGTGGAAGACTACTGGAAAGCTTCTCTGAAAGTGCTTAGCGACGTCAAGTTCATGGACTCATTGTTGTATTTCGACAAAGACAATATTCCCGATCGTATAATGGAAAAAATTCGTAAAGATTATCTGACCAATCCAAACTTCGATCCGGACAAAATAAAAACCTCATCAACAGCCTGCCAAGGTTTGTGCAAATGGATTTACGCAATGTCAGAATACGACAAAGTTGCCAAAGTAATTGCACCGAAGAAAAAAGCATTGGCCGAAGCTCAAGCAACCTACAACGAGGCGATGGTAAAGTTGGAAGCAAAAAGGGCACAATTAGCAGAAGTTCAGGTGAGAAAATTGGTTGAAAAAGATTTTTTTCATAATCCACAAGCTCCTCTGATCCTCAAGACGAAATTTCGCTTTTAAAATCACATTATTGGCTGACAAAACAAACAAATTCTATTTTTTCAATCGACAGGCCAGGTTGGCTGCATTAGAGGCTGATTTAGCTGCCAAAAAAGCAGAGTATCAAGCGATGATTGATAAAGTAACAGAATGTGAACAGAAGCTGAAACGAGCAGAAGAATTGATCGGTGGCCTGGGTGGCGAATATACGCGATGGTCAGAAAATGCTAAAGAATTAGGATTGAGGTATCGACCATTGATTATTAATCCAAATTTCAATTTGGATATTAATTAGTTAATAATTATAATTAATAATGATAATTAATTTGGAACGTCAAATAATTTGACGTTCTTAAAGACATTTAAACATTGATATCCAACGATAGAATCGTGAGAAAATTATTCAATGAATAATCCGATGACTATTCATTCGTTGAATTAATCGAATTCAAACTTCCACTTTAGATACAATCGATTAACCGGGGACATCATATTAGCTTCAGGAATAGTAGCCTACCTCGGCGTATTCACGACGCCATTTCGTGTCAAACAGATTGAGAGTTGGGTCTCGTTATGTACGAGTTTAGAGGTCGTCTGTACCCAAGATTTTCAGCTTCGCGATGTGCTCGGTGATGCAGTGCTAATCAGATCTTGGATCATTTCCGGTTTACCGAGCGATTCGTTTTCGGTGGACAATGGAATAATTGTGCAGTAATAAAGAGAGAAAAAAAAAAACCTATTCCTGACTATTCGATTTTCTATTCATCGCATATGATAAAAAAAAATCTTTTGTCCACAGACATGCAAGACGATGGCCTCTAATGATTGACCCCCAGACCCAGGCGAACAGATGGGTCAAAAATATGGAAAAGCTAAACAATCTCAGTATCATTCGTCTGTCGCAGCAAGACTATTCGAGGCTTTTGGAGAACGCAATACAATTTGGACAGCCAGTGCTTCTGGAAAACATTGGCGAAGAAATGGACGCTGTACTGGAGCCAGTTTTATTGAAACAAACCTTCAAACAGGGAGGCACGTTGTGCCTAAAACTCGGCGATACTGTGGTTGAATATAATGTGGATTTTAGGTAAATCGTTCAGCTGTCAAGTCAATTATTTTTCAAATATTCCAACAGTCATCGACTCCAGCCTATCGCCCTAATTTTCAAGTTTTTCAACCAGCAAACGTCTCTCTTGATCGTTTACAGATTTTACATCACAACAAAACTGCGAAACCCTCATTACATGCCAGAAATAGCTGTAAAAGTGACTCTGTTGAATTTTATGATAACGCCGAGTGGTTTGGAAGATCAACTGCTCGGTATAGTCGTCGCTAAAGAAAGGCCAGACTTGGAATCGGAAAAGAACTCATTGATTATCCAGGGTGCAGCGAACAAAAAGTTTGTCCACATTTGGATCGTCGTGTTATCCAATAATTTACACACTGCAAAGTGGCTTTTTAGTATTTTTTTTTCTTTTACAGACTATTGAAAGAAACTGAAGGAAAAATTTTGGAAGTTCTGTCAGTCGCTGAAGGAAATATACTCGAAGATGAAGAGGCTATAAGCGTACTGACCTCGTCTAAGGTACTTAGCAACGACATTCAGGTCAAGCAGACTGCAGCCGAAGTTACAGAAAAATCAATCGATACCGCAAGACTTCAATACACACCGATTGCTGTTCATTCAACAGTTTTGTTCTTTACAATAGGTAATTAATGTTTACTCAAGATTGTATTAACCCGGAGTTACTACCATTGGGTCAATTTGACCCCAGAATGAAGACATTTTTTACCAAATTAGAATGCACTTTTTTCAGTAATACTTTGCAGCCAAAAATGTTATCGTATCAGAATTCTGAAAGCTCGCAATTGAACAAACATCTGATTCTTTTGAATGAAATATATAAAAAGTAGCGAATTCTGCACAAATTTTAGAAAAGTGTTCTCCTATTTTCGAAATTTTTGAGGCATGAACGAACAATTTTTCAAAAATCGTCGCCAGGAATAATAAATATAAAAAAAAATCAAACCTCAAAAGTATTCCAGAAAATCAACAGATCCATTTTTGAATAATTTGTAGATAATTTTATCATTTCATATTGACATTTATGATGCTTCAAAGATTGGAAAAATATTAATTTGTTTTTCGAAAAAGTATTACTGAAGTTTTTATGAAATAAAATTTTGCCATCAAAATGACTGTTCCCTGCTCAATTCCAAGTGCACTGAAAAAAATCGTTTGACGACATCAAATATTCGGTTACTCAGAGATTGTTCTATTGTTGATAAAAAAAAAAAATCGTCGGAAAATATCAATTCCTTCCAGACTTACGAGAATCCTAAATTGTCTGGGTCAGAAAGACCCAGTGAAGCAATGACCAGGCTTCCTAAAGCTTGGTAGTGACGCCCGGTTAAGAATTGTACTACGAATTTTTTGTAAATGGCTAATTTTTTCAAATTCCCTGTTTTCCAGCTGTTCTGGCAAATATAGATCCGATGTACCAGTACTCATTAGCCTGGTTCGTGAATCTGTTCAAAATAGCGATAGACAAAACGGTGCAGATGGAAAATTTTGAAGTTCGTCTTGACGAGATGACTAAAAATTTTACGTATTCGTTATACGTAAATATATGCAGATCAATATTTGAAAAAGATAAGCTCGTTTTTTCGATGTTGCTGGCAATTAATTTGTTGGATCAAAAAGGAGCCATGGTTCCGGCACATTGGATGTTTTTGTTGACTGGAGGAGTTGGCCTCGACAATCCATTTCCAAACCCAACTTCGTGGCTTCCAGTTAAACTCTGGGACGAGCTTTGTCGTTTAGATTCTATTCCAGGATTCAAAGTGAGTTTGTGACCGAAATTCCAAAATACGAATAAACAAATAAAAAATAGAAGCCTTAATTCCTACAGAGAATTCGGGAATCTTTCACGAGCAACGTTGCAGCTTGGAAAGTATTTTTTGATGCGAAAGAACCGCAGTCAATATCTTTGCCAGAGCCATTTGACACGATGACGAAATTTCAAAGATTATTGGTACTTCGATGCATTCGTCCTGACAAAGTCATTCCAGCTGTTCAAAGTTTCGTTGAATGTAAGTTGTGCCATTTATCAAGGAAATTTACTTGGAACAATTAAAATTTTACTGGACAAACAGAATATTCTGTTCCCTGAAGCTGAATGACTGTCAATTTAACTATTTTCTCTTTTTTGTAACCTGATGTTTTTTTTTTTGTTGACATAATCGTGTACTTTGCCTAATTAAATATGATTTTTTTAAACCATCCAGCGGAACTGGGTTCACAGTATGTCGACCCTCCACCCTTTGATCTCAACGCTTCCTATGCCGATTCGAATAATTCTATTCCCTTGATATTCATCCTGACTCCAGGAGCGGATCCGACACAAGTATTGCTGAATTTTGCTGATGACCAAGGCTTTGGCGCAAATAGACTATTCTCATTGTCACTTGGCCAAGGTACGATTTATATTTTAGAGGGCAATACAACATTTATTTACAGTTTATATTTTTTCGTCAGTGTGGACAACAAGGTGTTTTTCGAAATGAAATTTCAGTCAAAGAGAGTCATTAAAAATCACTTATAAATCATTCATCAATCGTCTTATAAATTAATCATCAAACAAAAAAAAATTTGACATTTGGACCATTTTTTTGGGATTTTGACTGCTGGATCGAAATTCCAGTGAGTCAGGGGGATTCTTGTAGTTATTTTCGACTTTTTAAACCACGAGAACATTCACCTAAAGTCTCATCAGAATTGGAAACAGTTCCTACGATTTGAAAGTTTTACCAAAGTCTTCCCTTTTGTAGTTGAAGGGATTCTAATCACTATAACTTGAGACTGGATAATTATTTAATCAGAGGAAGTCGAAAGCTCCAATTCCACAAAATCTGCCAAGAAAATGGACCCGATGATATCCAGAAAGTATTTTCCTTCGAACTAAAGCTTATTTTCAATTTTTTATTTAGGACAAGGACCAATAGCAGTGAAGTTAATAAACGACGGTGTAAAGTATGGAAATTGGGTAGTTTTACAAAATTGCCATTTGGCAAAAAGTTGGATGGGAACTTTAGAAAAAATCTGCGAAGGTCTCCTGCCAGATACGATTCATCCTGATTTTCGTCTCTGGCTTACGAGTTACCCAGCGGATCATTTTCCTGTAACTGTACTTCAGAACGGAATAAAAATGACAAACGAGCCACCGAAAGGGTTGCGTGCAAACATTCTAAGATCTTATCTGAGCGATCCAATCAGCGACTCAGATTTCTTCGAGTCGTGCAAGCAAACCAACACTTTTAAGAAGCTCCTTTACTGCTTATGCTTTTTTCACGCAATTGTTCAAGAAAGAAGAAAATTTGGTCCTATCGGTTGGAACACGCCGTACGAATTCAACGAGACTGATCTTCGCATCAGCGTCCTACAATTGCAAATTTTATTGAATCAATACGACGATGTACAGTTCGAAGCTTTGAAATATCTCACCGGCGAGTGCAACTACGGGGGCAGGGTCACAGATGCTTGGGATCGTAGAACACTCAACACGATTCTTGCCAAATACTACTGCGAGTGAGTTCATTTGCCCTCAAAACAATGGATCAGTTTCTAAAGCCCTCGAATTAAAAAAAAAACGAAAGTTTTCCCTACTGTCGTTCGACGGGACTTGAAACAAAGTCTTTACCCGTGCCATTGACGAGTCAAACTTCAAAACGTATTTTTCTCGAAACTCAGTACCTCGTCACCTGTTTTTATTGTTTTTTTTTTCTAAAAATCAATGCGGTAAATTGTAAAAAATGTTTCCATCCAAATTGATTTGCAGGGAAGCTCTGAGCGAGGAAACATACTATTTCGACGAAACATCTGACCAGTATTATTGCCTGAACGCAAAGGAACACGACGTCTATTTGGAATACACTAAAAATTTGCCCTCGATAACTGCACCCAGTGTATTCGGGATGAATGAAAATGCTGACATCATCAAAGACCAGCAGGAAACAGAATTGTTGTTTAAGTCGCTTTTAATTACTCAGGTAGGTATTATTTTTTTCCATTCAAAAACTTCTACTTTTCATCAACTTCTGAATCTAATGTTCTGTGATCGATTTTGACTTTTCTATACACGATTAAAATATGGTAAACTTTATGATTTTAAATTGCAATCAGGATCGATGGGTAAGTACTTGAGTAAATGGGAGTTGATTAAAAATGTTAAATTTAATTGAAATTTGTTCTATTTATAATTTAATTATTACTGCCGCATTAATAAATATTCAGGATCTTTGGGAATCGAAGGTACCTGTCATTTGGTCTGTTTACACTTAAATGTTGTAACTGGATATTGACATTTTTTTAAAATCGATTTTATAGGAAGCTGGAAAATCTGGAACTGGTACCGTTTCATCGGACGACATTATATTCAATGTGGCTGCAGATATTATCAGCAAATTACCAAAAGATTACGATTTGCACGAAGCTCTTAAAAAGTATCCGACTTTGTATGATCAGAGTATGAATACTGTTCTCGTTCAGGAAATGGGACGATTTAATAAACTGTTGCAATGCATACGAAGTAGTTTGAGAAACGTTCAAAAAGCAATAAAAGGTGACATTTTATATGATAAAATGCGATACCAACTGAATTACGACGGGAAAAACATCGTAAACATTTATAAACGAATTTAAGGACTGATCGTGATGTCTGTGGAGTTGGAAGAAGTTTCCGGGGCTATTCTTACTGGAAAAATTTCATCTTTATGGATGAAAAACTCTTATCCATCACTCAAACCTTTGGGAAGCTACATCAACGATTTTGTGGAACGGTTGAAATTTTTTCAGGCATGTCCAATAAAAAAATTTACGAATTTTAGCCAAATTAAAGAATGTATCGAATTAAACAACTTTCTGAAACTTCGAATTATGGCAAAGTCGATCTGTCTTTTTTCGCCGACTCGAAATTACGTACAAATGTTTTTCTAACCTCATTTTATTCACTACTTGGAACTTAGCGACATTATTGGAGACGTTCGGGTCCTACAGACGCTCCGTGTGTTCATCGACGGTCAATGTGTTTGTTTTTTGTTTCCTTTCTTTAGAAATGGTTCGAGGAGGGACCGCCAACAACTTTTTGGCTATCAGGCTTTTATTTCACTCAAGCTTTTCTTACCGGCGCTTCCCAGAATTTTGCTCGCAAATATCACATTCCTATAGATCTGCTGGTCTACGATTTTATCGTTCTCACGGAAACTTCGTTTACTAATCCACCGACCGATGGCGTTTATATATATGGCTTATTCTTGGATGGAGCACGTTTCGATAAACAAAAAATGACCTTGGACGAGAGTCTTCCTAAAGTCCTGTACGACATGATGCCTCACGTATGAAATTTGACTTTCTCCATATAATTAAGAATGTTAAAAATGCTAACGATTTAATATGAAATTTAACATGTTTACTAAAGATGTGGCTGTTGCCGACGCTGAAGGAAAAAATACCGGAACGTAAAACGTACACTTGTCCGCTTTACAAAACGAGCGAACGACGTGGTGTACTTTCGACTACTGGACATTCCACTAATTTCGTTATTGCGATGCTGTTGCCTACGATCAAGCCCCAAGAACATTGGATTGTAAGGGGAACCGCGATGCTTTGTCAATTAACGCAATAACAAAAATTATATTCGTAAATATTGTAATTATGTCTTGTAAGAGAAAATAATAAATTGTACTGATTTTGGAAAATATTTGTCGGGTTTTCATGACTTTATATAAAATGGAGAAAACGATTTTGTTTTTGATTGTTTTTTTTTTTGTTTTTTTCACTGAAACGATCAATCAATGTATAACGTCAATAAATGTTAATAATGTCAATAAATGGGCCCTCCTGATTATGTCGACACTACATTAAAACGGTTCTATTAACGGTATCTCTACAAAATCGACGTCGCAGAATTCGATCCGGCATTTCGACTACCCCGAGTAGTTAGCCCCTTCAGAAGTGAAATAAATTGATTTTTAATGTAGTTAGCCATGATGTTCGCACCAAAAATTCAATTTTTATGAGAAAACGGTTTACTAGGGGTCTAATCGACGCGAAATCGTTTGTCGGTGGAGAATTCATTAATTAAATCTTTTCCCGAGTAATATTAACGTTGAAAAGGGGAAATTAAGATTCGCCTTAGAGAGAACACTGAATATTTTAATTTTCATGCGAGCAGACACACTAAATGTCATCTCGCAAGACGAAAACAGCGTCTATTCATCGTTGAACGTGGCATACAACAATTGTGAAGATTTTACACCCATTTGACTAACGTAGTTCACTGCTATAATGGCTATTTCATGCGATCGAAATGATTTATGTACTCACCGTTCGATGTCTTGTTCCACCTGTCACGGACTCCTCAGCCAGTCGTCGCGTGCGGCAAAGCTCCTGGATTACTGCATCGTTGTAATCCATTGCACGAAAATATCCACTAAAAGGTGTTTCGTTTGTTTCCGTCCATATTTGATGAAGTTGCATTCCATAATAACGCACGTGGAATATTCATCAATATCAATCGCGCACAAATGATCGAAATCGTCACACACATTTTTTCGTGGCTTGATCGGCCAATGAACACTTGAATTCATAACAATCCGCACTGTCAAGAATCACGCCGCGGATCTATTCTCACGCTCGACCCGTATCCGTTACGCTTACGCTTCAATTCGATGCCATTTGAAATTTTCTTTCGAAAATATTCACAGCTAACATTTGTGTTCACTCACAAAAAAAAATTTGAATGTAAATCAAGATGCTTTACAATTTTTTCATGAAATTTCAATTAATAACGGAAGTTTTTCAACAATAATCGTTCTTTCCATCAAGAGACTCGGTTTGACAAACAAACTTTTGCGCGATTAACAAAATTTTGAAATCGAATTGAAAAACTATTCGAAAGAAAATAATAACTATTACGAATTATTGTTGTGTATTATGTACAAATAACAGATGTAATTCATTTTTTTAAACATTTTTTTGGAAAAAATTATTCATTATTACTATTTTTTCATTTTTATTTGATTTGAGAAAAAAAATTAATAATCCAAAATTCTAGAGATGTACGGTTATTTTTATTCATTAAGGCAGAAGAAAAAATGACTATACTACTTTACTTGCGCAATTGGATACTTCGTTCAGTGAAATTTACTAGCATTGACGAACGATGAAGCGTGACGTTGGATGTTGACCGAACTACCGAAGGATTCGTTCACTCACATTGTTCGATGTTTTTCTTCACCTCTCGGGAACTCGTTATCCAGTCGTCGCGTGTGGTGAAGTCCCTCGAGTATCGCAGAGTTGAGATCCATTGCACAAGAACACAACTAACACACGTTGCACTTGTCTCCTTCCATTCAATGTAGTCACATTTTATCACGATCGTTTAATAGATTTATTAATGTCAATCCCGTACAAGTGATTTAATTAATCTCACGTATTAATTATTTCTTCATGCTTATTTCGCGATCAACACACACTTGAATCATAATCCACACTAAACAATCAAAAAGCACTTTCGAAAAATCCGCACTCAACATTTGTGTTAAATCACAAAAACGATTTTGAATTAAAAACGAAATATACAACAAAAAAATGTATACCTGAGATTTTAATATTATTATATAGCGAAAGTGTTTCAACATTACCCATTCTTTCCATCAAACGACTCGGTTCAAATTTAACACCTACGTTGACAAACTTGTACGCGGTTGAAAGAATTTCGAAATTGAATGGAAAAACAAATCAAATTGAATAGTTTTTGTTCGGGCTAAAAATATTTTCATGGTAAAAAAATTAGCTTCATACAAAATTGAATGAATGTAAACCAATGCTAAGTGACAGACAGTCTAACGACACGGCTCTAACACAACTTTGTGGAGACCCGAGCGTGCTCACGAGTGCCAAGCGTACGAACGACCTCGCCTCTTCCTACATTGTAGCATCGGTAAAATTCTTAAAGAAGCCAACGTATAACTAAACATGCATAGATGTTTAGCATAAGTTGAATTTTAAAAGAACCGTACGGTCAGCCGAACATAGGTGCTAACTTACTTGTAGCACTACGAAGCTAGAGAAACCCCCGTCGCAAAATTCCGTGCTATGTCATGCGTCGCTAAGTATCGTACCGTGGTAGTACCCGTTCGTGAGGGCTTATAAGCTGTGTGCACATCACACTCTCTCACCAAAGTGAGAATGTGTAATCGGTACATACATATCCCAGTATGCATATACACGACTACACACTCTCACGTTGATGACAACTTGATGTGTGCACACAGCGAATAGAGCTTGCTCCCGCGTTTTTATGAATACCGCCGAAGCACATGACGACGAAATGATGATCGAATCGCTCATGATAACTTGTGTACTCCGTTCCGCAGCCAGGGTACGGCCGAGCGCACGGGCGCACGAGCGTTCGCGAGAATCTCAAAGATGTGATATAACGGTCACTAGACTGTCTGTCACATTAGTATCGGCCTATCCATTCGTTCGCGAAAATAAAACAGTATTTACGATGTACGGTCGATTCAATTCACTCGATTGTTTGTCAACGCGATTATCTTTTGAATCGTAATTCTTCGTAAATAAATTTTGGGATTTGACGACTTGGAAAAAAATATGAAAATAAAAATGTATTTTATTCAATAAAATTATTCAATATTTATTAGCATTGTTTCCTTTGTTTCCTTTTTTTTTATTTGAAAAAAAAAATTTAATTAAAAAAAAGATCCTTGGGTAGTATAGTTATTTTTTCAAAATGATGATAAAAAAGAATTCTACTTTTACTATTATATATTTCGTTTCGTAAAATTTATCAGCATCGACGAACACTGAAGCGCGTACCGTTTAATTCACCGACCGACGCTCGAATCGCACTCTCCGTGTGTCGCCGGCCGGCGCCCGATTGATACTAGTTTATCACGCTCTCCCGCTCACCCTTCTGCCCCGCGCTCGCCCCACCAGTTGCTCTTCCCCCTTCGCCGCTCGCGGCGCGCCGGCACGACGAACCTTCCCCCACTATGCAGCACGCTCAACTACTGCGAAACACGGGATTCACGGGAGCGCGTAGAACGTAAATAAACAAAACCGAAGGCATACCACACGAGTTTACTTCGAACTCGTGAATTTATTTCAATATACCGAAAAATAAATTCATTGAATAATAATTTTCGTTTTATCATTGGGCAAAAATACTCGATAGTAAAATTTCATTTAATAAGCCTAATGAGAGTTAAATTATACATACAATTGTTCGTATAATAAATTCGTTAAAGAGTAAATAATGGAAATTCATTCATTATTAAATCAATTCGAATCAAACGAATTGTATTAAATTGATAGGCGTAGAGTAGAATACACTTGTAATTGCATTTGTATAAATTTGAAAGCGTTCGAAAACACGATAAAAGTCCTTTCACTGCGACCTTAACATTCACGAATAAATAAATAAATAATAATTCCAAATTACCACTTGTACTGGGTAATTGTAAGTTTGATTTGTTCGAAAAGACGACTCCGATCTTCTCTAGAATAAAATGATCCTGATACGGAATAACACAGCTCTGTTGTACAGCATTCTCTTTGTTTTTCGATAACGAAGAGAATGGTATCCGATAAATTAAAGTGGCATTCGGTAAATATGTCATTATGGAAACTCTATAAAACGGGAAAAACTGCCGAAAAAATGTATGATTTACTCATAAACAATCGTTGTAACGGCGCTCTTTGGATTATCAATTAGAAAAAACAATGAAGCCACGATTAAGATTGCGCAATAACAAAAAATGAGAAAAATATATAAAGGATTTATTTATTATAACAGGTCACCATGAAAAAGAATAACTGGAGAACATCGAATATTTATTATTTTCGTTGAGATAAAGGTTCAAATCATTGCCGTCATTTCATTATTTTTCTGCTACCTTTATTTTGCAAACACGATGAATCAATAAATTCGATGAATATCAACAACGCATTAAGCCGGATGGATCGATCGTTATTTTGCTGCTGAAGAGCAGACTATATAGGTTTGACTCAGTTTTCATCACGGCGTGGCACTTTTTTTCGTCGTCTCGAATCCTGTGTGATAGAGTGGGAAAGGTGGGGAATTGTGCTTACGGCAAAAAACAATGACCGTGAAATAAAGTCCGCATGCGCGTTATAAACTGTGTAAAAACGTGGTAACGTTCTGCGGCATCTTGAGCCTCTTCACGTACAGTGTATTTTACGCATAATGTACTTGAGCGACAAGTACTCACGTCGGAATATTACAGTTTTTTTTCCCCACAAAAGTTATTAAGTGAGTGCATCATCGTGTAGCAATTATTAAAGTGCTTAAATAATCTGCATCAAAGGTAAACAATTTTTTTGTTCCTTTCTACCTTAACAAAAGTACGTTTCCAAAAAAATAAACACGCAATTTCTCGATTAGCAAAAATCATTGCACGAGTTTTACAAGTTTTCGTATTGTCTGGTATTGTTTACCATATTCACACAGTGGAGCTGATCGATATATAAAATGATTGTTTTTCATCGTCGTGACTGGAGAAGTGTCGAAATGAGGTCATGCAAACAGTTCTATTACGAAAAATTGTCATAGAATTACGTTCTATTCGTTCTATTATAGTAGCAGACCGCTAGAGTTGTATTGAAAATACGATTTTCTAACTTTTTTTCTTCATTGTTGTTTATCCAAGCATCAGTCGTAGCTGTTAAATTCCGGTTCAGCGATTCTGTCATTTCCCGCTAATTTGCGTAGGTCTTGCCGCTTCGACAGAAGGTTGAAGGGTTTCTAAAGGTTAAACGTTGCGCGCGTTACGATCAAGGTTATTTCATAACCTCAAAGACCATTTTTCATACTTCAACTTTTTTTCGCCGCATATGCTTAGCAGACGCGTGAGTGCGAGAAAGATATTTAAAAAATGGGAATGTTGGTGTTCATGCAAAACGGGAAAACTGTATCGAAAGTTTCGAAACTCTAGCCCTTTTTGCCAAAAGCTTCGAGGTCCGAAATGAATTTTAATTACATTCGCCGAATCATTGAGATAAATAGTGGTTTCGAAATTCCGAACTGCACGAAACCCTGCTTTCATGGTTTCCATTAAAATTTCACATAAAACCACGTATTTTTTGTCTTTCTTAAGATCAAAGAATTTTTTTCGTTCTACCCTTGTACAAATTTACTGATACATTGAATGCTCGATTCTCTCAATTTGCATCAGAACTAGAAATTGTTCCTAATTCCAGATGAAAATGACTACATTTATGCCAGAATAAAAAATAATAAAAAAACAAAAACATCAGCAATAACTATGACACTGTATTTTCCTCAAATTCAAATGTTTGATATTTCGAAATATAAGTAGAATATGAAGAAAAAAACAAATTAAAATAAATAAAGTTACTATGAGGCTGTCGTGTCAACTTCAATGAATTTCAGTACCAATTTCTGCTTTAAAAAAACTAATGTTTACGCTGTAGGAATAAGAATGCTTCAAAATTCATAACGTGACTTTAAATAATTTTCAAAATGATCAATGTTACCGAGAACATTGTGTTTTTGTTTCTTATTTACCTTTTCCTAAGTAAGATCCTATTATTGATCTTACAACTATATGCGTTTCATTCTGTTTACAAACAAATGTATCACAACGCTAAAATTAGCATTTTTATAGTCTATGCATTACAAAATCAAATTTCAGCTGAGGATCGGTGTATACTGAGAAAATGGTCTTCACTTCGAGCGTTAAAAGATTAAGCCTAGGTACGCGAGAGTTGGTTTAATAAAATTGAGTTTTACCATGCGAATCAGTGTTCGATCCCCACAGAAAAATGGGTGCTTTAACTCGAATAATTAAATTACTAACAAAATAAGCCTCCTCAAAGCCGTCGGAGACTGAAGATATTTTCTTGACTTTATTAGAAGGAATGTTGATACTTTATTGTGAAGAATAACACGATTTTTTGCAAATAATTAAAAAATTGAGAATCGTCAAATGGAAATTTCGTTTTAACACATTGTTTGCATCCGATTGGTCGCATATGCATGTTCAGACTTTCAAATGATTTATTCTTTTTCAGGAGTATATAACATGCTTCAAAAAGGTCCAAGACCACTGGTCCTGTGCGGCCCATCAGGCACAGGAAAAAGCACTCTGATCAAACGTCTGTTTGAGGAATTTCCTGACACTCTGGGCTTTTCAGTTTCTCACACAACCAGAGTGCCAAGACCGGGTGAAGAGCATGGCAAACATTATTACTTCACGACTAAAGACACTATGCAGGATCTCATTGACCGAGGAGAGTTTATTGAGAACGCAGTATTCAGCGATAACATGTATGGGACAAGGCGAGTGAAATCTTTTGCATTTTTCTTGAAAATCTTCTTCCGAATGTTTCTTAAACTTGGTTATTACCATAGGGTCTTCTGGACCCAGATAAATGAAGTAATTCTCAGTCGTTTAAAAACATGTCGAAAAATACTATTTTGTTCTGAACTTTCCGAGCACAAGAGCAACAGGGTCTAACTTTTTTAAATGGTTTCATTGTTTCTTTTCTTATTTTAGCAAAAAGGCTGTTGAGGACGTTAAGAACAACGGTAAAATCTGCGTTTTGGACATAGACATGCAAGGTGTCATGCAAATAAAAAAGAGCGATCTCGATCCGCTGCTCATTTTTATAAAACCTCCGTCAATATCCGAACTTGAGAATCGTCTGAAAGGCAGAAAAACTGAAACTCATGATTCTCTGCAACGACGTTTGTCCATGGCTAGAGCGGAAATTGATTATGGTGAGTACTTTTTTCTTCCTCTTATTCATGACAAATTGATATGCTTTCTCTTTTTAGCATTTGGCTGTTGAATATATTTTAACGTTTCCACTATCAACATAATAATTTCGTCACAGTGACATTCGAAAGTTCGATATTTCATTAACTTTTGAAAAATACGATACAATCGACCGAAAATCTAATGAATCTGGTTTTTATATCTTATGAAAAACCAAAAATATTCATTATTTATCCAGATTTAACAAACTTATTCATTGCCTGTCTTCCAGACTCGAACCCCATCCCGATTATTGGTTTTCCTTACCTTGGAACCCGAAGCCTAATCCATTGCATGAAATAACCCAATGCCATCCCCAGGATCATTTGAAACCTTCTGATGACTAAAGAACGTCAAATTTTATTTGGTTTCTTTATTCCAACGAGAGCCAAATAAAATTGGTTAGATTCATAAGTCGATAAAAAATATTCAGAAGATTCATAATTTAATGGATTTCCTCACAAGCCAAACTTTAGGGATCATCAGCTTAGTGACTCTTTTTAAACTTCACGGTAATCTCTTTACCACCGAATTAAGCGGATTTAATTATTATACAAACTTCTGATTATCATTGTTGAGAGATTGAGTAGAATGTTGAATAGGTTAATAATAATAATAATAATAATAATAAATTTGATAGGGAAAAAAGCCTAATATTGCTTCCTATCGACTTAAAAAATAATCGCATGTCTTAGCAAACTCCTTTGTTCTTCAAAACCTGCTTCAAATTCGTCACTTCTGTAATTCCCTTAATAGTGTCGTGTCGAAAAACGGAGTTAAAACGCGCACGATAAATTTGCAGCGTTTGTAAAAAAATCGTTTTACGTCAACGATTATTGAATTCGCAGGTGAACAGCCTGGAAACTTTCACGCTGTTATTATCAACGATAACTTGGATAAGGCTTATGAAAAGTTGCGTGAAGTTGTTCTGGAAGAACTTAAGCGGTACCAGGACATTAGTAAGTTTTGATAGTCATCAAAATAAAGGGTTTACTGCAAATATTATGAACAGTCAACCTATTGATTATTATTGGATTAAAGTAGTTTAGATTCGCATTAAAAAAATTTCATTGAATTCATTCATCGAATGGAATGATCGAAAATATGCAGACGTTCATCATCCTCGCCGTGGTCTCTTCAAAGGTTTATAGCTTAGGCTTTGAAATGACACATTTTTTCATCAACAATTTTCAGAGAGCTAAGATGATAAAGAAAAACATCTCAGAGGATTCTTTGAAAACTACTGGCTTCCGGCAAAACTGCTCCCACACCTAACGGTATATGCGAAGAATAATGTCTAACAATAAATGTAGTTTAACGTTTAGAAATAGTATCGATGGAAATGAGATCCGATGTGCTAGACACTTAGGTAATTGGTCGATGTAGAGCTCGGATAATTTGACCTCTTAATTTAAAAAGTCGTTTAATTGATAATCATAGTGACTATTATAGCATTTAGGCAGCATAGGCCGTTGAAAATTGTAGTTAATTGAATATCACGTGACAAATATGACTAAAAACCATTTATATTTTACCACTGTAAAAATTTTCTCGTTCATTCAATAACAGTAACGTTAATATTGCCAAACAGGAGAAATCCAACTCGTATGGGCCATGCAGTTTAAATCACGTCATAAATACTTGTACATAAATGTCCTATATGGAAATTTACTTTTTACTGGGACCGACTTTAATGTGATATTTGTTCAAGTGAAGAGAAATTGTACTGACACAAAACCTTGTTTATAAATTATCGTACGTAAGTTCGAAAATGGGTTTAAAAATCATTTTCTAATTTGTCTTTGCCAGAACGCTGTATTTCTTTTAACGATTTGTAATTCTTTATAGCCATGGCAAACTATTTTCCAAATCATTAACATATGCAGGCAAATTATTACTATGAAAATTGACAAAAATATTAAAATATCGTTTTTTTTTTTTAATTTTGTTTTTATTATGGGGCAAAAGTACTGATCTGTTTTTTCTCATTATGTGTTTTCCGGTTTTTGAGTAGATTCCACAGCGAGTAGATTTTGAGTAAACTATCATTTTATGCCTGACTTTTTTTCCCAACCAAGAGATCGTTATTTTGATTTTTTTTTCAAATCTGTTCAGAAGGAAACTTGTGAACCCAAAAACTGTTGTGTCTCTTGCACTTGTGGAAGTCAATGTTACATTTCGTGCTTCAATCGAAAGTACTTTGAACGAAATATTCCAATTTAATCACCAACCGTAGTTCGACTAAGCTTTAGGCAGTTACCAAGATTTCTTCATGATCATACGAAAGGTCCGAAATAGTGAAAACAAGAAGATTCAACGTCTTAAATAGGGTATTTAGTCTTTTGACATTGAAAACAATTTCTACATCTACAATATATTTTAGAATACACTTAAAATTGTCTCATAGTACTTAAGTTACCTGAAAAATGAAATCATGGTTGAACGACGCATAATTAACTGTAATCAACTCAATATAACTCTGTAACGAAATGAAACCAATGTTTCTTTCACTGTACCATATTTCTCTATTAACGTAAACCTCTAAAACTTCATCGAAACATATAATTTCACCTGGATATCGTAAAATCAGTCAAATTAATCATAATTTTTGCCAGGGTATCCCACAGCTTACGAAATTATATTCTCCGAGGAAGTTACAGTCGTTCACCTTGTATACGATCGTTGATACTTGTAAGATTAGATTGTAGGACTAAAATAGATTTATGAAAAACTGAGAGTATTCACCAGAATGAAATTGTGTTCTTATAGAATAGAAATTACGTGTTATAAGTGTTTATCTATATTCGCATGTCAGTATCGAACAATCGCTGATCATTTGGCGGAGAGATTTAAGCACTTAAACCATTTGTCAACTATTATAATAATGTATTATGTAAATATCGTATTCGTAAGAATTTAATTTAAAAAATAGCCATGAAGCTTCGTTATTTTACAGATACGTAGCAACTGCTTTCAGAAATTATATCCGAAGGGTGTTTCTGGAACGTTTTATTTCCACTTTATCCATTTTTTTCAACAATAACAAACAGTTTTGAACGAAATTGAACTTTGTGAGTCTGTTTTTGAGAAATCATTGTACAATTCGACTAAAATCGATTCTATTCAACGTTTTGTTGAAAGCTAAAGAGTGAACAGAGCCATTTTGACTTCAAGTGGAAATGAGACAATTCAGAACGTCACTTTTCATCTGTTGAGCGAAATAGAACATTGTAACTCGCTACATAATTATTGTAAATGGGGTCACATTTCGTAGAAGTTGCAACACATGCGTTACGTAGACAGAGGTGATGAACAATGATGAGGTTTCTTAATAAATGTTATCTTGAATTTTAGTAACTCGGGAATAGAAGAAAAAACAGAAGAAATAAAAAACAACTCTATATATATTCTGAGGACTTAAAAGGCATTTATTTTCTAAAATTATAATGCCAAATACTTGCCGATAACTGTGTTAAACAAAATAGAACAGAAACATTTATTTTTTTTCACGTAATTGTTTTATATTTTGAATCAACTTTTCATCCTGTTTTCGACAGGATTCAATTATTTACATTAACGAAATCTTCTATTTAAAAGTCTTTACGAATCGAAAAAATCGTGTCAAACTTTTCGTTGCTATGAAAAATGTATTTGTTAGTGACTCGCGATATGAAATTAATGCGGAATATGAACATGCTTCGATGGTGAGACTTAAAAATCTTTTCAATCTTCCAACTCAGTCGATAATAATCTAATGTTATTTTGCACTCGCAATTTTGCTGATAAATTATTTAATCATTGTACTTAACTATATGGGAAAATCTCATTTTCACAAGCAATTAGAGCATCAGAAAGAGCAGAGAAATTGAAACATTTCGATTGAGCATCTTTTAATATGTTTCAATATCTATTTTGTAAATTTTCAACATTTTTTTGTCGCTTTGTCTGTACGTTTTCAAAATAGATTGAAAATGGATTTCAAAGTATTTTCATGACAAAAATCTGAGTTTACGTTGCTCCGAAATTGAATTGAACATTTTACCATTTTTTCGGCACAAATTTCCATCACAATTTTGAGTAACGAAGAAATTCATGTTGTCCAACAATGCGAATTTGGGCATCATCCAAAAAAGTTGTCTTTTTGTGCGCTTTTGGAAAAATCAATCATTCAAACGATGATGTTGTTTTTTTTTAGATTTTTTTGAGTCTCAGGAGTGACAGATAGTTTTCAATAATCAGAAAACATATGAAATTGCGAAAAAAGAAGGGAGAGAAGGCAGGGCCGAAAATCTGTTTCTTATAATGTTGAAAAAGAATTTAGAAAAAACAAGAAAATTATCTTTAGAATAAGAGTTTAATGTAAATGTTGATAAAACTATGTGAAAATGTTGATACTTCTGAAGAATAAAGATGTTGCATCAATGAATTAGTAATTAATGTGCTGGTGCATGACGACGATGTTTGTTGGGTCTGGGTTTTTCTCCATGATGGTGACGTGTTTTGTGTCGAGGCATTTCACTGATTTCGATGGACGCCACCCCAGGAACAATATCATTTGATTTTTGAGTGTTTTGATTGCTTTGACGAATTTCAACATTTCGTTCAATCAAATTTCTTGTCGGCCAATAATTTTGAGTCAATGCTTGTGATTGTGGCGATTGTATGGATGATTCTCTTCCTGATAAAAAATCCTGTTCTCTCGTCGGAGCAATAGTTGCACTCATCACATAGTTGTTTGCTTGAGGTTGAAAATGATTTTCTTCAGGTACGAGAGGCTTGCAAGGAATGGGACTCGGAAATTTCGGCTCTTTCAAACGATTATGATCCATAAAAAAATCATTGGCTCTCCAATTTTTCCAATTCCCTGATCCAAATCTTTGATCGAACGGAATAGGCTGATTTGGGCGATTTATAGAATCAGAATTCTCTATTGAAACTTGCCTCCCATCACTCAGTCGATTCTCCAAATTCGAAACACTTGGTGATCTTGAGATTTTCATATCTTTAGTCGCATCCTCCATATGACTCACTTTTTCAAATTCTTTTACCAAAATCTCACGTGCACTGTTCTCAATCGCTGACAATATTGGGTTTATGTACTCGTCCTCGAATCTTCTGTTCTTAACGAAACGCAAATTTTCTTGATTTTGTGTTTGTGCATTATTTTTAGCTGCCATGAAATTTGATCTTGCAAGTTCGTTTTGTTGAGTGTAATAACGATCCATGGTGTCTCGAGTCTCATCGGACTTCCAATTTCCATTGTTCATCGAAGATTTTCCAGCAGTCTGGTAAATTTTCTCCATCATTCCTCCACCATTAAAATTCCCAGTTTCCGGTCTTACGTTTCTCTGAAATTGCTGGGGTTCTGTCAGCTTAGGCCGAGCATCATCCGCGTAGTATGCTTCGTAGAAAACCGGTCCTTTTTGTAGATCATAGCCATCGTATCTAAAAATGACGAATAAATTATTTCACGTGGTCCTTAATTTTTGACAATTTTGCACTTTTTTTCCATTTATACGAACGTTTCTAATCTAAATAGTTGTAGGCTTTAGTAAAAAATTGAAAAAAAAGAAACATTTAATTTCGTGAAAAATCATCTTTTTCATGGGTCACTGAGACCCAGGGTGAATTTTTGGCTATAAAATTCATTTTGGCATACCGGGCTTTGTCGGATCCCCATGATGTTTCACCGGACACTCCTGAAACAATCACTTCTACAATTAAGTACAGTCAAGTGTCTCACAGTTTTGGGTATCGATTTAAATGATTAGTTTATCGATTTTATTGGTACGTACGACATGAAATAATCGAAAAAATCAGTAGCTTCAAGTGTAAGTAATCCATGATCTTTTTGAGCAGCACAGTCATTCACAAACTGCGGAGATTAGACGTTTAGGTACGTGGCTCGCACTAGCGTATTTTCAGATATTCTTAAAATAAACTCCCCACAGCCTTTCATTGGTTTTGTTTTTCTCGCTTGCGAACACATTACATTTACGAGATGGTTTGTTGGGTTTAAATATATTTGTATTCATTTTTTATTCTCCAAAACTAGGCTGAGGTAAGAATTGAGATTTTGGCATAGCGACGTTCAACTCTAGAACTTTTTTTTTGTATTTCTCATCCCTTTCAACTATTTTTTCAATTGAATTTACTTCCATGAAGTATCTTTACGAAGCTAGTACGTATCGTCATTGAATTTTGGAAATACTACATTTTTTCCATATTCGAATGGACTTTGGTAACGAAAAAATTGATAATTTTCAAAACTTTGTTGTCTCCGTACAAGCAACGAAGGAATATGTCGTAACAGTTGAAATCATATTTCTCATCGTGCCATAATTAATCAAATTTAATTTGAAAAATTAACACTTTGTGATTATTTAGCCTTCTTCCAAATATGTGCAAAAGAAAAACTAAATAAAGAGAAAATTCTGGACTTTGCGAAAGTCGTGACGAAAAATTGATCATTTGAAACCAAAAAACTGGACAGTTTTTGCCGAAATAGTAGTTCAATAAATGTAAAACTACAAAAACAAAAAGTAAAGAAACTCCTATCTCAACGACTACGATTTCCAAGTCGCTTTAAACTTGTCTCTGAAAAAACAGGTCTTTGACAACAAAAATAATCGAGAGAATGATTTCCATTAAGTAAATTCGATCGATATATTCATAAGTATATCAAATATTTTATTTCGTGGAAACGACAGAGTAGAAATTACATTTTTAAGACAATTGTTTGTTTTTTTTTTTCTTCTGATTCACAACATCTGGCGATTGTGTATTGTAAGATGGTACATGCCCTTGTCAACTATAAACATTGTTGACGAGTTTTGTCAATGGAGGATTTTTCGTTTTTTTTTTTTTGTTTTGCTCTATGTGAATCTTGTACATGAAGGGTTAACATGGTTTGTACGAAAATTCGCAATTACTTTTTATATACCTTACGTATAATAGAAGTGATCTAGTGCAACCTATAGTTAAATAAGTGTATACGCATATATATATATACATATATATAAAAAAGTCAGTATCTCGAAGTCTATTTCATTTTGTTTGTTCGTTTGTTTGTTTTTTTTTCACCTGAATCGTCACGAAGATGGTAGCACATTGAAGAAGTAACATTGATGAATTTTCACGAATTTAAACATTTGTGCGAGAGATTGCTTCGACACACCATCATCGTTGCCTGATTTTTGTCGCCTTTCAACACTCAAAATATACTATAAAAAAAGCTGTATAGATATAAAAATAATACAACACTAATTGTATACGAGATACCGAAATAAAAAACAATAATAATAATAAAATACGCAGGTAACAGTCCTTTAATGTCCACGCTCGCTTAATTCAATTGGGATGGCACGTTTCGTGTGTTTTCTTTTTGTTTTTTTTTTCGTTTTTTGTGTTTTTTTTTTTGCTTTATATATTTCACTATTTACAAGTCGTTTTATCAGGATGCCATGTTTACAGCAGCAGAATGTTGAACATCTTTTTGGTAAGTTTCTGTATTGATAATCATACACAATAGAAACATATTTTTTGTTCGCTTGCGTGGGCCTGAGTATACTTCGTAGATAAAACTGTGGACCATCGTGTACGCGAATACCTTAATCGCTTATTTGCTTTTTTGGATCAAAGATACTGTAGTAGAAGACCCTTGTTTGGATCTAAACCAAATTCGTGTTTTTTTCTGTTTTTTTGTTTTGTTTGTTTGTTTATATCTAATACAGTGTCTTCGTGATGGTTTAAAGAAATAGTTGTCCCATTGTCGCAGGTAAGCCTAAAACGCAATCAATAGTATGGTATTAAAATGATTGATTATTTACGAACGAAACTTAAAAATATTGTTTCACTTTCCAATGAGATTCATGCAGATATTATATTAAACACGAATATTCTTTGACAATTATTCTTTTTCTCGAATACTCCAATGTGGCAACATGCTTTGTGCTGTAATACGCTCCTGGCCAGGGAGAGCGAGCATTCATTCTGAAGTTTGCAGGAGAAAATTAAAAAAAAAAAAAAACGACGCCTTCAAGGCTCAACACTTTCCAGTTCCACAGACTAAATTGTCGTACGAAAAGAATTCTTGATAAATCATTTTGACCAAACATACTTCGTCATAACACTTTAGAATTACGTTTTATTATTCAAATCTTACAACGATTTTTAAGTTTGCTTCGTTGGAATGCAACAAAAAAACCTTTTCTTGATTTTCGTAAAGTTATTTTTTCTTGTTTCGCGGCTCAAAATAAATAATACGAAGACGTGTTCTAAGACTTTTCAATACATTTGTCTATGAAATCTGTAAAAAAAACTTGGAATTAAATATCTCGTGCATCGTCCAGTCAAAGTCATTCCTGTTGCATTTTTCCAACGACGAAACTTCAATACCATAATCTTACATGCAAAGTGCTACAAATCAACGTGACAGAAATACATAGAAAGAATGTGAGATTGCAGATAGTTCACTGACAAGGACTACACAACAAAATGCAAATATTTTATGTGTAAAATGCGAGACAAGTGTTTTTATAATAACTAATGATAAAGATAAGAGAGACGGTGCACTGGGCTCTGAAGACTGTTACAAATAGGAGCAAAATTAAAAAAAATCCGTTAAGTATGCATTGATATACGATTTTTCTAGAGTAATGAGCACTGATTTTCATAGTTTTTAGTTTCAGTTTAAAACGGTTGTTGGTATTGCAGTTTTATTGATCATTAAACGTCAATCTTCTGATCTCGAAAATAAATTAAAGAAATAAAAAACAAAACAAAAGCTCTGACGTTCCGTGACGTACGATTCTTAACTTAATGAAAATAAAATCGACGATAAATTCCTACGTTAACTTCGTTCACGATTCATTACGATCATCCGAATGAAAAAATGGTTTAAAAATAATAATAGATCTTCGATTAAATCCACTTCGTATTGATGCTTCAATGCTTTCTATCGTGCAGGGTGACGTACGAGTTAACAAAAGTGCGAAATGTACTATTCTACTTTTGAGACCGTATAGATTTCCCCCCGATATGCAAAACACAACTATTTACAAAAACAACAAATTCTACATAACATCGATGAAAAATTCACAAGGATTTCCCATCGCAATGCGAAATGACTGTCTACTACCAGATATATCTTGTTGGGTTGGCTGATTTCCTGACCCTGACCCTGTTGGCACTGACTGCTCGGAACCGCTCGAACGACTACGGCTTCCGTTAGACCTCTTCCCATTCGAGCCGTTTCCGTTGTTCGAATTCTTGTTCGGCATTGATGGTATTGATGGTACATGCAATTCCGACTCTGAGGCGGATGAGCAAGACTTCAAATCGTGTATTGGTTCTTTGCAAATGTGTTCACTGCCTGCGCTACTTCCACCTTATAAAAGAAAAAGATAAACAAATTTTTTAATCTATGAAAATGTTAATAAAGAGGTACTTAATCTTGCATAGACGTTTCGTTGGTCCTAATATTAACGATTCCCGACAAAAATTCGGAAATTTCCGACTAAAAAACGCGTTCAAGTTTAATGTATAATTGAAGAAGGACTTATAACACAAAATCCAGATAATAAGTAGCGTAAAAAGGCTGAATATATGAAACTTTGATGTTTTCGTTAAAATTGGACTTACCTGACCCACTATTGACGCTTTCTTCACGATTATAGCCATAAACAGTTGGTTCGTTAGTGAAATTGAAGGGCATAGGACTGTATCCTGCTGCTGAATGAGGTGCGTAAGTGCCAGAGTATGGCATATCCCAGGCACTCGGGGGTGGCAAAGGACCAACGGTATCGCAGTCCAATTTCATGTTGCTCAGTGCTGAGCATAAATCTCCAAAGATGTAATAGCATTGTTCGGAAAATGTGATTTTGTTGACAGTGTGTCTGATGAAACCAGCTTTGAGCATGAGTGATGCGTACTTTCGGGCATCACGCCGATCGATAAATCCTTCTACGTGGGCATTCAACCAATCGACGACATCCGCTCCGATAAATGCATTCGGTATTGTTATTTTCAGCCACATACGATCGCGAATTTCCAAACCGGAGTCGGGACGTGCCATGGCACGGACTATCGTTGGCATGTCGGTGTTGATCGTCAGGTGAAGTTCTTCTAATGGCCCTAGTTCATTAGGGGGATGTTTTGCACAGAACATTTTTATGCTGCAAATCCTTTATTGGTCTCCATAAAAAGATCGGTTTTTCTAGCAATTTTCTATTCTTCTTTTTTATGCATGAATTCCTCATGTTCTTTAGTAAACCGGGTCATTGGATCAGAGCTTAGGAATTTCACAAGTTGACAAAAATCTCAAAAAATTGAAATGTGATTAACAAATTCGTTTTATTCAATTTTTATGAACCCAAATATCCAATTAATCGAAAAGTTCGAAAAAATCGATGACAAACTTGATTATTTTAAAGACTTTTGATAAGAATTGCAAATTAATTTTAATATTCAATTAGAAAAAAACCGTAATATAAGAAATTTTGCATGTTTTTGCTATGCTGTTTGCTTTTTTTTACAAATTGATGACTTTTACTTGAGTGGTGTGTCAATAATTCAAAAACGTGCAGTATATCGAAGCCGACCAACAGAAGATTTGCAACATTAATTTGCATTAAAACTCACGCTCAGTATCCGGAAGTGTACTGGCGAGACTGCTAGACGTCGAAGTGAGGGTCGTGGCGCTTGGCGGTCTGGGAGGAAAGCCTTCGCCTCTGATAGCAGCCGTGTGCGCCACCCACGCACCAGGATCGATAGGACGAACTGGTTCTGTTCGAGGTATTGTGAAGTATCCTTTTGGGTTCGGATCCCAACATTTTGCGACGACCAATTTGATGGGTCTACGAATAAAAATAATAAAAAAATGATTAATGATCAAAATTGCTTACAAATCAATGGTAAGGAGAAATAAAAATGTGGAAAATTTTGACGAATGTCCACGTACCCGGGTTTTTGTACTACTTCCCGTAGTACTCTGACTGCCTCGTCATTTGACATGTTTTCAAAGTTGATATCATTCACCTGAAGAATCATATCGCCTGGTTCTATTCTCCCATCCAAAGCAACAGCTCCTCTGAAACAACAAAAAAGAAAAATTATCGTTTTGCTTGAGTGGAGTCTTGCACGTGTGACCACGTTTTTGGTATTCTCATTTTTCAAATCTTTTAATGTCTCAATATCTCACCCTTTCATTATAGAGCCGACGTAAATGCCTCCGTCACCTCCAGTGTTACTCTGACCTACGATGCTAATTCCGAGAAAATTCACAGTGTCCATGTTAAGGGAAACTGTTATTATGTTGAGAGACATTGTGCTGTCGGTAATACTGCTGAATGACGACGTCCTGGACATCGGTGGTAGCCTGTGTCGACGACGTCTCTGAGGTCTGCGACGATCTGATACAGAAACATCAGTGAACGTTCCAATTTTTCTTTTTTATAGCGTTAACAACTAATTTTTCGAAGTCAAAAAAAGACCAACGACTGAATTTCCAATAATTAGGTGTTCTTGTTAACTTTATATCGCTCAGTTACGACCCTTGGTTTATTTCAACTCGGGTCAAAACCCTCACATGCGTATAAAATGAAATTGAAGTTTGAAGTTGACGATATTTTGAATTCGATTTTCTTTTTTTCGCAAACGTACCAAGAGTAGCTCTTTCGATCGTGCTGCTCATGTTGGTGTGACGTCCAGTAGTTGACGTTACGCGGCTGCTAGCATCGTCGTCAGACTCCAAGAAAGTCGTTGTTTCCAGATCGGAGCTTAAAATCGATGCGGTTTCGTATCCGTGGCCCGAACGATGTTTCGAATGGCCGTTGATCCGCAAACCTATAATGAAGGAAAAATACCGAATGCAATCGATCCAACGTAAATTCAAAGAGTGCTTCGAGTTTAATGCTTTGACACGTACATTTATTGTCTGCTTGAATATATTCATTTTTTTGTTTCGTAGATTTCAAGCCTCATTCGTAATTTTTTTTTTTAATTCGTCGAAAACTTGATCTACAAACACATTTATGTTTATTTACGTTTAAAAATGAAAAGCTTCGAGTTATTGATCATGTTGAAAAATTAGAAATTGGTGCACAAAGTGTTCCGGCAAAACGTTTTGATTCTGATAAATTTTAGTAAATTCTGGCTTGGTAACAACAGAGTCTCCAACTTACCATTATACTTATTGTACTTTTCGTACTTATCGGAGTGATGCCTAGAAGTTTTATGTAAATGATGACCCTGTCGACTGCTTATAATACTTTCAGTTTCAGTTAATGTGTCGTCGTGTGACAATGCAGGTGCCGCTCGGTTTGTCAAACCCGGTGCGACATCCACTCTATCATGCTTTGCTTCGCTGTGCGCTACGGAATCCGTACATTGTGATGCCCCATCAGACACGTTGCTTCCTTCGGCGGATACAAGCTGCAGAATATTTTTATTGACATTGCCAAAAATTCCAACTGTTTTTTTTTCTTTTCTTATGTTTAGACAATTCGCAGAGTTTTCATCGGACAATTATTCGATTTTAATCAAAATCGAATCATGCTGAAGAGCAATTTTTCTAATAACTCTTGAATAGTGACTTTCAGGACAACATTTTAAACAAAAATTAATATCTCATCCCACAAGTATGAAGCACTCTGAAATCAGCACCAAGTGCCGTCGAAAAAAAATCTTGAAAATGTAAATGTAACAAGTTTCGAGAATTTCAAGTTGAAAAATTTTACTGCAAAATCTTGAAAATGTAAGGATAGAGAACTCTGAACTTTTTGCTAAAAGAAAGTTTGGGTCTATGAGACTGTGATATTCAAAAAAATCTTGAACCATAGAGTCTGGATGATTTCAAAATTTTGACTCATAAAATGTTGGTGTCATTTAGACCCAACGTGTGCAAAAAATTGTAAAAATACAAATCTCTGAGAATTTTAAACTTTTTGCTCAAAAACCATTGGGGTCTTTAAGACCCGATGTGACGAGGTAGGGTTAAATTTATGAACAAACTCGTATTTGTAGTGAAGACCTCTTTGATTTATCAGTATGTGTTCTTGGTTACCTTTCTGGAGGATTTCTAAATTAACTAGGTTGATATATAAATAAGACAAAAAATTGTTCACGTACCCAAGAAACCACCCGACCGTTGAAACATGGTAAATGGGCATCATCATCGATGATCTCTTCTTTGACGACACTGATGACAACAAATTTCGTACATTGATATCAATTCTTTACAAAAAAAATTTGGTGAATGTGTAAAAGTGACAGCAGAATCCAACAACTCCATATCAGAAGATTTTGAAACAATATTTTGCTGCAGAGTTATGGGAAGTTTTGTTTTGTTGCTACAACTACTTTTTAACTTTTCGAGTATTGTGTACAGTTTTAATAAATTTTGGGTCTGGCAACACGTAATATTTTTAGGATTGATAGTACAAAATGTCACAAGTTGATGAATTGGGAAAAAAAATTATGCAAAATTTAGCACCATTTTATTGACAAGTAAAAATCTTGTAGATATATTCAGTAAAAGAATAATGTATAAAAACAGTAATCATTGCATCTACAAATGTTTGTTCTAAGGAAACGAAACGTCAAAATGAAAAAATATCGTTCGTTTACTATTCACAGAAATACGGGAGGTTCTTGACATGCGTTCGGTCTGAATGAGTAATAAGTCAAATTAACTGATGGGTCAAAGCTGCAATGTTCAAAAGTCGAGAAAAAACTGACATCGCCTAAATTTATGGGGAACTTGGAGATAATGTCATTCCGGTTGTCGATGTGTTTTCTTTGTATTCTAGCCTTGCAACAATCGGATAAAAATAATGAGAATAAAGAACATGGCGGCCTGTCTCGAAGAACAGAGATTGAGGGATGACAATCGACGGGATGGTACTGTGGAAAAAAAAACGTACCCAAAATCGTCGTCCATCGATTTGAAGAAATACTTGTAATTTGGGCGATTGAGAACATTTTTAAAGTCGGCGAGGGTGACGCGTTCCGGTGATATCGACAACTTCACCAAATACGGAGTCTCTTCGTCGTCGATGTGATAAATTATTTTAGTCTCTTCCATGGCAGTTACAATGTTTGAACCATTAACGATCAATCAAATAAACTTAGAAACAATTTTAAAAAACACACACAAATCACAATCACCGAATCGCTGACAACGATTCACTTAAAAACCAATATGGCCGAAGCCCGATGCTTGACCTGGCTCTTTAATGTGTGTACAGCTCGAGATGTCATCCGCGCTCTCTACTCGATAACAAGAGACACCCCCCTCGGTCTAGCAATCTCCCGTAACGCACATTACGAATACAAAAATCTTTTAGAAAACAGCAATTCTTCCCTAACGTAACATCTCTACGATAAATCTTGTCTTCTCGCAAGCTCCTCCGGTTTTATCGTATCACCAGCCATTCTACCACATTCTTGTGCCGAAGAAACAAGAAATACTGCCCCTCTATCCGTACCAGCCAACAGACGTCACTTTTTATCGTTTTTTCTCCTCATGGACCAAGCGGTGTTTCCATGAAACGTCAAACCATTTCAACGAAGTTGAAGCAGCCATTGAGTCAACGACATTATCTGTGCGCAATGACAATAAGCTCCTTTGGCAAATTTCATTGAAATTTGTTTAATCCCATAAGAAAAGCTTTGATGTTTACTGAATTTTAGTTGAATTCCGCTTGCATAATACGCTGTTTACTAAAAATGACGGAATTATAAATTCCTATAGTTTGTCATTTAGGTCTGTTGTCGGTAATATTACCAAAAGCTGTGATTTCGCGAACGCCATCTGAGATTTGACGACCAATGAGAAACGAACGAAAGTTGTGAATCGTGCAAGTGGTACGTGATCGAGGGAAAAAAAGAGCGTTACTTTCCAGCTTATGGTTTATCCCAATTTTTGTAAACATGGCTGTTGTCCTACAATATCGTAACTAATGTTATCCACTGAAAACTAAACGATCTAATACGAAAAAAAAAACATAAACGAAGATCGTTATATTGTTCGTAAAATGTTTGAACGCGAAGCGACTTGAATGAAAAATTGGGCTACAAGATTTTCGATAATAAATCTAGTGACCTTCGTGCTGCAAACAAATCGTAAATAGAATTTTGTGAAAAACGTTCTCGTTACCGGAAGTTCCCGTTAATTACAACAACAAAAGGTTTTCTCAATAAAACGTGTCCATTTTATTTATTTTACTATCCCAAAAACCAAGTTTTCTTGGAAAAACTCAATTGTTTCGATTTGCAGGTTACGAGTACGATGTGTTTACCTTATTGGCCAACGGATACTCGATGATTTGATGGATTAATTTGCTACAAAATTCTTCAAGTGAACTTTCGCGATGTTCTGCAATATTTGACCTCGTCAACGTTCAAAGTGTCGATATTATCTCGTCATACGACCTCAGAGAAAATCGACTCAGCAGAGAGAATCTTCCGGAAGTGTTTCGCCATAAAGTCTCAACATCTCAACACCCTGAAAATTTTCAACATCGCATTTGACAGTTGACAACGAGGATACGATATCGTGGAGAATTGCTTCGCTAAACATTTCTGAGGTGAACTTTTCAACGTTTTTTAAGATTTGACCTTGCGACACGGTCTTCATGCAAATTTACTTGGATGAAAAGACTTTCCAAGCATTTATCGATCAAAAAATTAAGAAAAATCAATGAACAAACAATTGCATGGAAAGAACATTTCTGAGGCAAAATCTTCCACTATTTTACCAGAATAACATTGCCATTTAACCTCAAAGAAGATCAACTTGGTAGAGAAAAGTTTCTAGAAGAATTTTATAACAAAACTGCAACTTCTCAAGTATTGGAGATTTTTTCAATTGAATGCTCCCAATTGAGAACATTGCACAAAACAAATGTTGCAAACAAAAAGTCCTGAGAGTACAGAAATTGGTTACTTAAAACGTTTTTTACTGTCTGAGAATATTTCGACAAAATAGCTGCTCGAAACATCCTGAAAGAAGTTTCCTTGGCAAACAGAAGTTTCCACAAGCATTACTTGTCAACAAATTTGCAACTTTTTACCACTTAACATTTTTCTACACTGGTTGTTGTGATCGAGAGGATGTAATTAAGAAATAGTAGAAAAGGAAGTGAAAAAAATACAAATTCGCCTTGAATTGTAGTGTGAGTTGGATTTTGGGGAAAGACAACCAAGAAATCAAAGCAAGAAAAAACTCGACTGGCATTGTGCAGGAATTTAGAGTAACGAGAACAAAAATCCAAGGCTACTGGAGTTGTAAATAAGAACAAATGGGAGACGTTAGTTTCTGAAAAGAACAAAAGATCAAAAACCAACCCAATGGATATCAGTGACTGTGACGCAGTGTCGCGGCATCCGAGAACGATAATTCACTTGGACGTGGATTGTTTCTACGCTCAAGTAGAGATGGTGCGGCATCCTGAGTTCAAGGGGAAGCCTTTGGGGGTGCAGCAGAAGAATATAGTAGTGACGAGTAACTATGCAGCTCGTCAGTATGGAATAAAAAAGTTAATGTTGGTGGAAGAGGCGCTGTCGCTTTGTCCGGGTTTGGTGTTGGTTCGTGGTGAGGATTTGACGAATTATCGAAAGGCATCCGCAGAAATATCAGAAATATTGCTTCGCTATACACCGTTGGTGGAGAGATTGGGTTTGGATGAGAGTTTTATCGATGTGTCAGCGATAGTGGACAGATGGTCATCGAGCAGTAATCCCGAAGATGTTACGGATGAGGATGCCGGAGAAGAGGACTTGGGACGTTACGGCAAAGTCTTTGGGGCGACGGAGGAGGAATGTCCTTGCGGTTGTCACCGTAGATTGAGGATCGCTGCAAAAATTTCTGCAGAAATGAGAGAGCGCATATTCAAGCAAGTGGGCTTGACATGCAGCGCTGGAATTGCTCACAACAAGTTGTTAGCCAAGTTGGCAGGCTCACTGCACAAGCCGAACGAACAAACACTTGTGTATCCATGGGCTGGAGCAGCTTTACTCTCAAAAATAGGCTCCGTCGCTAAAATACCAGGAATAGGAGCAAAAACACTGGGATTACTAGCCAGCAAAGACATTCGAACGGTGGATGATCTTCGAAGGATATCGTTGGAAGAATTGGAGTCTAGAGTGGGTGGAGATCTTTCCAAGAAGCTGAAGGACAATGCGGAAGGAATAGACGAGACGATCGTCAAGCCATCTGGAAGGCCCAATTCCATTGGCTTGGAGGACGGTTGCAGCAACGTTTCTCTCGTCGGTGAAGTCGAGAGTCGTTTGAGTGCTCTTTTAAGAAGACTCGTGGAGCTTGCTAACGAAGACGGAAGAATACCATTGGCTTTGAAAATAACAGTACGCAAAAACGATTTTACGAAATCGGGCACCGGCAGCAAACGCGAGACACGACAATGCGCTTTGCCACAACATTTGTTGCCCTCTGACAAATCCGGCTTGTACGACAATGCCAAGATTTTGGCACTCGCCATGAAACTCTTCCATCGTGCTGTCGACGTCACTAAACCGTTCCATTTGACTTTACTCGGAGTAGCTTTTACCAAGTTTGAGGAAAGAATGTCTGGCCGCAGCAGCATTACTTCTTTCTTGAGAAAACAGGTCGCTGTACAATCGGTTTTGGATATCAGTTCCGAAGGCGGCGTTTCGGACACGAGTATCGGCTCTCCGATGAGCATAAATCAAGACAGCAACGACGCGATCGAGCTCGAATCACGCTGCAGCCCTCAACGTGCTCTTCTACGTGCAACCTCTTTGCCAAATTACAGTTCGCGACCGATATCGAGAAACTTAACGCTCGATTCGAGTCCCTGCAACACCACCGACGCTGAAGATCTTTCCAACGAAATAGAACCATCGCCGAAAAAAACTAAACTCGAAGTTTGGCTCAGCGGACGAAGAGAATCGCCGAGTAACGAAATGGCCAGTTTGAGACTCGGACCTTCCTCTCCCATATCGAGCCAAACACCAACTAATTCCGCTGTTTTCAAATCCATACCTTTGGATCTGGACAGAGAAGTCAGTCATTCTTGGCAAGGGGTCAAAACAAAACCAAACAATATACTTAAATATTTTATAGCCAACAAGTAATAAAACTTATTATTCTTAATAAACAAAGTATGAGACAAAAGAACAATAATGATTAAAGTGAAAAGAAAGAAAAAAAAAAACAAATTTCCGTGCACCAACGCTGACGATCTCCCGTTCAGCGATATGCACTTTCGTGCTATAGACAAATTTTACATTTTATTTTCTTAACTTATGAGCCACCATTCCATATGCGTTTTTGGCTTAACACTCAACCGGCAATGTTTTCGTCCATGACACGATCCACATATTTTTATGGCTTAATACATTTTCCCTTGATTTTTTTATTTTGCTACTCCATCCTGGCAATCTCAATAATGGTCTTTTTCAATGTTTCGAATGGGAAACGTGTCACTTGTACAAATATGCTTACGACAATGCCGAAGGGACTGAAAAACCTCTATAACAATGTGATGCATTTACTAGTGATAACAGTATCATTCACGGTTTTTTTTTCTTTTTTTTTTTTTTTTTATAAATATAAAAATGTTACTACAACGAAACGAAATGCGCACATTCCAACAAACATTTTCGTTATTGCGATAATGTTTCTTTTCTTTTTCTATATAAGTTACATAAGAACAAATTTTTCATCATTTGTCTCGATTGTTACAATGTAAAATATAACTATGTTTTGACAAACGTTATCTTGTTCATTGCTTCTCATATCCTCACATCAAATTCCACTCACTTTTAAAATTTCCCTGTCGTTTTTATTAAAAAATCGACTTTCATAATTCACTGACATAAAGAAATTATTATTGATAAACGAAAATGTGCGAAAAGAAACGTCACATTTTGAAAAAAGTGCTATGACGCATTTTCTAAAAAAATACAGTTACGCGAACAAGTTGATTTGACTTATTTTCAAAGTGAAAGAATCTCTACTTCCGGTGTTAACGAAATATAAAAAAAACGGCTGAAGTCATAATAACCGCTTGAGACCAGACCGGAATACAGCTGCATCGATGATCGAGAAAAATT
Organism: Campoletis sonorensis; assembly: GCA_013761285.1. NCBI lineage: Eukaryota > Metazoa > Arthropoda > Insecta > Hymenoptera > Ichneumonidae > Campoletis > Campoletis sonorensis. The sequence goes on from JACEOJ010000094.1 coordinate 1,297,286, forward strand.
AACGGATTACGAAAAGTATACTCTTTCGAAAACAGTCAAGTTTTTGATAAAAGTTAAAGATATTTGAGTTTTTGTAGACACAATAATGAGTGAATTGAACTGAGTTTTATTGGAATCGGTTGAACCGTTTATAAAAATATTGGTTTTGTAATTTCGAAGCGGGAGAAGCGGCTTAAGCGATAAAACAAGAATTTGTGATGGTTCGCGCATTTCGAAATTTCGAAAGCAATAATCTTCCAGTCCAGTTTGACCGATCGGAGGGAAGTTCTGTTCAGTCCACTGGGAATCATGGCAAAAATGATTCAGGTACTTTAGTTTATCGGAAAAGTTGTTAATAATTTTTAAATAAGTATAGAGTCGTGTGCCGGGCCGTGTGCAAAAGCCGGTGAAAGCTCGAGAGAAAATATCGATCGGTCGACGGGAGAGTCACTCCTCGGCTTTGCGAGACATTAAAAAATAGGCTTTCAAGCTGCCCATATAAGAGCGATACTCTCCCATGAGATTCGATTTTCTTTGCTGCTGCTGCTGCCGCTGCCACGAAGCCGATGATTAAACTCACTAAAACTGAAACTAAACTAACTAATCGTATTTGCACAAAGAAGAGGATGAAAGAGGTTTGAGGTTATGTTTCACTAGCTGCAAAGCCTTTCCCATCTATTTTCCGACCGTAAAATTCATTGAAAGTGTATTTAAATTCATGTAAAATTAATTGAACTAAAAATCCGAGGATTTTCCCTCGGATTTGCACAATTTACGGATCAATCCTTAAATCGAGACGCAAAGGAATAAATACAAAATGAAATCGTATCTGAAAACGTCTGTAAATCCCTCCGAATCTCATTGAGACGTATAGTACAATTTTTCTATTGCTTTTTTTTACAAGCATTTCACGAATAAAAAGGATACAGAAAATTCTTATTAAAGATACTCTCCTTTTTACTTATGAATAAGTTTTCTTTGTTACGATAAGGACATAAAAAATTACATATGGAATAAATATTTTGATGAAAGAGAGTTTCGTATATACTCAACGTTGTGTGCGAACACAAATGAATCTTCGGAACCCTCCAAATAAGAAGGATTTGGTTGGCTTGGCGTCATACAAACGCGCCACCAATATTACTTCCTTTTTTTTTCCTTCTTATTCTATTTTTTCTTCACGAGAATCGGAGGGGTGTATTCTTAAAGAGGATGAATGAAACCACCGTGAAAAGGAGACGACGTTCCAATGAGAGCAGCTTTTCTTTTCTTCATCTCCAGCCTCTTTATCAAGCTTTCGATAAGTCGAAGCTAAATCAACAGTTTTTTTTACGAAAGTAACGAATATTATAATAGAGAGCATAATAATCATAATGCTCTGTAAAAATTCCGAAAAATGGTAGTCCCACGAGTTGGAGGATTCGTGCTACATTTTTCTCTTAGCGAATACTTCGACAATATTTTCCCATTGACTTTTATTGTTGTTTAAAGTTATTGAAATTATTGAAAATTCCATCAAATATTAATTGAATGATAATAATCTTAAAATGATATTTATCTTCGAGATCCGCCCAACAGAGTTTCGAAATAAATTAGCCAATTAAGCAATTAAATCCTCTTGTTACGAAATAAGGAGGGGTCGGAACGAAAACCCATAAATTCAAAGGAGCTTATGTACGGTAATTTAAGGGTGTTCAACACAAATGTTTCAAAGTCGAGAATAAAATTTAAAAAATGTGTAAAGGGTTGAGCGTTCTTTGAAACATTGTAAACATTGAATTTTAATTGCCCCAAAAAAGCTATCAACTAATTCCTCGTTCAAATAATTCTCAATAAATAATTGGACACGTTGTTTTTTTTTCTTTACCTTTTACAAAGTTTCAATGCCGTTGGCAATTTTTTTTTCGTGTGAATATCCTGGAATTTTATTTGCATTGACGTTTTCCCAATCCTCAACTATATCGCAATCGTTACCGCAGTATTCATTTCAGTGAGAATTTTTCGGTTGTTAAAAAGAACGAAAAAAAAGAAATGGGGAAAAAAAAAAACAACGTGAAACTGAATATATCGACTTTCGTTTTGACCCTTTTATTTCTGCTACAAAACATTGAAAATACAACTTTCATCTGTTCGTGTCGGTTTCCATGCATTTAATAACCGTTGAGCTCGTTGAAAAATAAAACAAGTATCACGAATAAACTAATGTCGAAGTTATTGACGTTTTGATTGTTTCGGTTGTTATTTTTTCGTTTCAATTGGACTTTCATACTTTTATTGTCATATTTGCGAGTGACACTGCGTTAACTTCGGAAAAAAAAGTGAATTTGAACCAGTGGTGATCGATACAATATACATTTGCTCATATGTTTTATGGCCATGAAATCACATAACGATTTCTTACGTGCCTTCAACGTGAAATCTCTTCCCTTTCTCGTGATATTCTCGAATGGAAAGTATTCCACGTCTACGGGGTAATATAGTTTGGTGGTGAGTAGAGAAGAGATAGTTGAGATATATAAATTCAAGGAAGGAACGAACTCTGCGAGTGTCATCGCCCTCGTCAATAAAATGCAAAGACGGAAAGATAAGCTGAGAGGAGAGAAGTCGTTCGGTAGACTGGATCCGAAACGAGAATATTTGGATGCTGAAGGCAGTAGCGACGAAGCGGAAAGGCCAAGTAAGATTTTCTACGTAAAAATGTTAAAAGCTTTCCACTTTCAAGTTAGTTGTACTTTTTTTTCACATATTTCTCCATCTTTCGTGTGTTTATGCTCGTTTTTTCAAAAATTATATTAACAGGATTTTATGTCATGTTGTACATCATAATAATACACGAAAAGACGACGTGTAATTTCATTTTTCGTCTTTTTGTTTATTTACCATCAACGACTCTATTATTGTTTGGACTTAAAATTATATCCTAATTCTGTTATTTTTCAGATTTTCGTTCTAACAAATTACTAGAATTCATATTGTTCATTTATTTTTCATGATTTTTTTCGATTTTATGAGATTTTTTTTTTTCTTTTTTTTACACTTTACGGGACGATAATAAAATTCATCTCATTTTCGTGTTTACAATATTCTCACTACGACCTGCTCTCTAGGTATATCCTCGAGCACGATAACGCTTTTCCAATTGCCGAATATACCTTCCCTTTACTACAGGATGTTACGTACATTATGAGGTTCTAGCAGCTTTCATTCCAATTCTCCAGTCGAAAGCTGTCGGGTAATTTTCTCTCGTACAACCAATTCAGTTGTTGTTGAATAAAAACAGGGTGATTATTAGTTTTAATGCGATTTACAGCGCACAGAATTACGATTTCGATGTTTTCATTGCTGTAACGTAGATTTTAGTGTTATTTTTTTTATTCTTTTAGTGTCACTTAACGTTTTTTGGTGATTTCATGTGATATGGTACATTAACTATGAGACCTTTTTTTTTAACTGTCTATTTCGACATGCAAAAATACA
>JACEOJ010000094.1:1300751-1393267 GCA_013761285.1 Campoletis sonorensis
ATTGAAATTTCATTGTTATGGTGTAATTACTCATAAGAACCATTCGAACCATGTAATTGTTTTTCCGGTTCCCAATAACATTTGGAGTTTCCGAGAAGTTCGCAAGAAATGCAGAATATTGATGAATTATTTATCGCAGTGAATACACAAATTGGCTCATAAATATTGAAATTCCCACGAAAAATTGAGATAAAAGGAGAGCAAGGATGGTTGGAAGAATACATCAGAATTTTTTGAACGAAACTGCCACAGATTTTATTTTACAGAATTTAAATTACTTTTTATTCATTTTTTTTTCAAATTCAAAGTCATCATTTCCATTATCACACATTTCAATGATCTTTAGAAAGTACTTCTGAAGAAAAATGGATATTATTCGATGGACCTGTCGATGCTGTGTGGATCGAGAATCTCAATAGTGTGATGGATGATAATAAAGTTAGTGGTTTTTTGTTTACAGGTTAACATTCCATGAATAAATAAATAAGAATAAACGTTTAACCTGATAAATTCAATGCTTTTCGATCTTTCCATAATTCCACAAGGTTCTGACTTTAATCAACAACGATCGAATCACAATGCCAGAGCAAGTATCATTGCTCTTCGAGGTTGAAGATCTTGCAGTAGCTTCTCCAGCGACTGTCTCGCGTGCTGGGATGGTTTACAATGATTACAAAGATTTGGGTTGGCGACCACTGGTGAATTCGTGGTTGGACAATTATAAAGAGCAGCCAGAATTTGTGGAGCAGGTATTTTGGTTATTATGACATGAAAAATGTGAATATTTTTTTCATTGACGAGATAAATGTTGTGAAATAAATATTTCGTTGACAACAAATGAAAGATGAACGAACAGTTCGATCGATTGGTGGACAAGATTCTGGAGTTTAAACAGTTGAAATGCAAGGAAATCATTCCCATTCCTGAGTTAAACGCAGTCGAATCTCTTTGCAAGCTTCTCGAAATTTTTGCAACACGTCAGAATGGCGTTGAGTTGGGAGACGACAAAGACGTGTTTGACTTGATGTGCAGACTTTGGTTTCTGTTTTGGTCAGTGATTTTGATATTTTCGTTGCTCATTAAAAATTCCATGATTTTGGAAGATTTTTATGATGTTTTCAACGATAAAATAATGAGAAACTGTGCTTGAATGTTTACTGGATTTAATCTCAGCATGATATGGTCATTGGGTGCCTCGGTTGACGAAGAGGGTCGTCAGAGAATGGACAATTTTGTCCGAGAAATGGAAGGATCATTTCCCCTCAAAGATACCATCTATGAGTATTACGTCGATGCCAAACAACGTAGTTTTGTCTCGTGGGATGAAAAACTGCCACCGTCATGGAAGTTTCAAGTCGGGTAATAAAAATCAAATTTTATAACAACATCTGTAAATATGACACTAGAATTTTCATGTAATAATGTTCCAATGCCATTAATGGGTCATTTTGACCCCGGCTGAATAGAGCATACTTTTTTGTTTCAATGAAAATCTATTTTTTGTCGAACTTCAACTTTGTCATTCGACGTTGAGCCTCGTGCCATTGGTTCATTCAGGTTTTGTTGCATTGTTAGAAAAAAAAATGGTTGAAAAAGGTCGATTCCCTCGAGAGTTATGGCCACGGAAAGTTGTCTGGGTCATAAAGACCCACGGTAGTAAAGATCCGGGCTGAAACATCGCAGTAACGTAGGATCAAGTTTTGTGAATATTGACGTCCGGTAAACGAGGCAGCATGAATGAAAAAGATTGGATAGATGGATAACAATTATTGAGAGAAAAGGTCGATTCAATGAAAGAAATAAAAATTCAACTGTAATATTTCGAGCGCAGTTTAAAAGGAAGGAAAAAAAAATCGTTAACTTGTCAAACGCTATTTGGCTTCGTATGTGCGGTAAAGGGTAAAACGCGGTTAAGGTTTATTGGTTTCCGATGCGATGTAGGGAGGTTGAAACTGAAAATCTGATAAGTGAAGTTGTTTACATAAGAGGTCAGATGGATTAAATTGAAACTGTTATTGCAGTACGCCGTTTTATGAGATTATCGTGCCAACGGTTGATACCATACGGTACCAGTACTTAGTGGGCATGCTTTTATCAAACGGATATCCGGTAATGCTTGTGGGCCCTGTCAGTACAGGCAAAACGTCTGCTGCCCAATCAGTACTGGATTTCCTTGACCGTAATAAATATAGTCCACTTACTATCAACATGTCAGCTCAAACAACTTCGAACAACGTGCAGGTAAAGTGGCCAAACTATTAACCAAAGCTTCTTATTTCTCCCAGGTGAATAAAGCTAATCTCTAAGCTTCCTAATACCTTTGTGATTAATTTACCTTTAATATCTTCCAAAGTCTAATCATTTTACATTAAGTATCTTTTAGTCATAATATCATACTCTAAAGTTTGTCTTGGAAGCCCATTTCGCTATCCAGAGTTCGTTAACACAGAAAAATTTATTATTTTTTCGTTCCGCTCAAACGACTTTGATAAATACTCTGAATATTTACAGTTTGGAAAAGTTTTCATTTCTTTTTAACCCTAGACACGTTCGGGGTCATTTTCGAGCCCACGATATTCATAGCCTTTGTCTTTGCAGAGATAGAGAGACTCGCTAACACATTGATGACTTCGCTTTTTAATGACGCTTATAATAATGTGTGGCAATTTTAGAAAAATTATCTTCATAGTAATTTATTAATTATCATTATTATTATTATTATTATAGTAATTAATAATTTTGAGCCATTTAAATGATTTCGAAATCTACGTTCATGGTATTTTATACACTGACTGAATTATTTCACATTTTCATATGTTATATATGTACGTATAAAAATCTTGATCCGATTAAATGTTCGACTGGAAAAATGTGTAGCACACGTTGGAATTGACACGATATTGATCATGTTTGAATAACGATTCACAGGAAGCCATAGAAAGCAGAATGGAAAAGCGTACAAGAGGTACTTACATTCCTATTTCAGGCAAAACTATGATCACTTTTATGGACGACTTCAATATGCCATTGAAAGAGACTTATGGATCGCAGCCACCTTTAGAATTGATACGTCAATGGATCGGCTATGGGTTTTGGTACGAAAAATTCTATGTCTTGACTTCAAGGTGTTTTACGTCACTTCCATTATTTGCAATCACGTGTAAACAATGCTTTAAAGGTACGATCGACAGAAACAAGTGCGAAAGTACATTCAGAAGATGCAGCTGTTAACAGCAATGGGTCCTCCTGGTGGGGGACGACATAATATAACGGAACGTTTACTTACTCGATTTAATGTTATCAACATGACGTTTCCAGCAGAAAAACAAATAACAAGAATTTATGGCACTATGTTGACACAGCACTTGTCGGATTTTCATCCAGAAATTAAAGGACTTTGTGAGTTGACGAATAACAACTGAATAAACTATTTTCATTCGAAATTTTATAGTAAAAAGATTTTTACAGTTCAAATAACTGTGCAGAGATCTTCTGTAGAAAAATTTATCCCAATCGGTCGTTTAACCGATGTCAATTTTGTCAGAAATCAATTTTAAAAGTTTAAAACAATTTCGTTAACTGTATTTAAAAAGTTGCTTCTGCTCGCGAAGTATTTTTGAGCTTCGAACTTCACAGTTTCCTACGATTTGAAGAGATGTGAAAAAACTGTGTATAACGCTTTTTGTTGTGGTGTATTATGTCATTAGGTGGAGACATAACTTCATCCACTATTGAAATGTACAACAAGGTTGTGCTGAAGATGTTACCCACTCCAGCAAAGATGCATTACCTATTCAACTTGAGAGATATTTCTAAGGTAACATGCTACATTGCTTTTAACAGTAATACGAAAGTTAATATTTCGAAGTATATTTTATGCTCCCTGGTGCTTTCAAGATATTCCAAGGCCTCCTTCGAAGCCACAAAGATTATCAATATTCGAAGCATATCTTTCTACGACTGTGGATACACGAAGTTTTTCGAGTTTTCAGCGATCGTTTGATTGACGATAAGTAAGTTTTTGAAATATAGGCAAAGTGAGCTTGATGGAAAAGAGTTTTTTTTCAATCAGACTTAATCCTAATGAGTTATTGATGATCGATGTTGGAGAATTTTTGCTATACCACACCCAGCGTCTAAACGGTTGGGAATAGAACAAAAATGAATGGGAACAATTTTGTAGGCAATCAAATTTCCCGAAAAAAATTTGTTGACGGCTTTTGTCTATTTTGAGAAGTTTACCCACAAGAGCGCTTTGAAAAATCAGGTTTTTCGTGATTCGTTCTCAGGCTTTAATTTTTTCCGTTGTGATGGATGAGAATGAATATTTTCAGAGATCGCGAATGGTTCGTTTTGGAACTTGGTGAACAGCTGGGCAAATATTTTGAATTATCTTTCCACAATGTTTGCCCAGAGAAGCATTCGCCAATTTTTGGTGAGTAATCTTTTCCCTAACACACAGCACTTATTCTTCCACAATAAGAAGTAGTGAAAACTTGAACTTTGCGAGCACATAATAACCTTTTAAAACTGTTCCAGGAAACAAAACTATTTTTTCGTCATTGAACAAATAATCCTATAACATTTTCTTCACCAAAGTCTCAAACACTAGTTACCACTCATCAGCTTTTTAATATATGTTCATAAATGCCCCAGCAGAACAAAAAGCAAAAAATCATGACCTATTATTACTGTTCCAATGATAAATATTTGATTAATTAGCATAAACCCATTATCATTATCGTCTTTTATCCACCTCCAGCATTTATTCCTTCCAACAAAGATTCCACAGTACTTATAATTGATTTAGGCCATTTCCTCAACGCTGGAGATGTATACGAAGATATTTTGGACATGGGAATCCTTCGACGTCACATCGAAAGTCAAATTGACGAGTACAATGCTTCACCTGATGTATTTCACCTTGACCTAATACTTTTTCGAGATGCAATCGAGCACATATGTCGAATTGTTCGTGTTATCTCACAGGTATTAAAGCCGGATCAATTGTAGATATATGTACATTGGTACGACAATCCTATTCAAAGCCTAATTAGTGTAAGCGGAACGGTATGATAAAGAACCGGGCATCTTTCATAACTGGGAGAGGCGAAAGCCTCCAGGCACAATTGCCCGACGATATCATGGGTTGTTGAGGATTCTGTTAATTAGGGGATAAAGTGGGTGATGTTGCGCAGCGGATAATGTGGCGCACGTTCGTTCCAACGATTTCATTACAAAGAAAAATCGTTAAAGGCTCTTCCTTTAGTTTCTCAACTGAAATACTATCGAGAATCATTTTCGATTTTAAATATTTCTTGAAAAAAAGCCGGAGTCTTAATGACCCAATGATTTCAATCAATCGCGTAATTGATTAAATGTTTTCGATTATCAATTTGTCAAATTTGTCAAATAAATAATCTTTGACATATTACTATCGATATATGTGGAATTTTGAAAATTGTTGCTTTACAGCCCCGAGGAAATATGTTGTTGATTGGTATCGGCGGAAGTGGCCGACAATCTCTGTCTCGTATAGCTGCTTACATGTGTGAGTTGAACACATTCCAAATCGAAGTTACGAGACAATATCGAGTTTTGGAGTTTCGCGAAGATCTCAAGACTCTTTACTCTCTTACTGGGGTAGAAGTAAAACCTACGAGTTTCCTCTTGAATGATACACAAGTGGTTGAAGAGCAATTCCTTGAAATCGTTAATAATATGTTGAGCACTGGGGAGGTTGCGAATTTGTACAAGACCGACGAGATGGAAGACGTAAGAGTCTCTCATTCACTTTAAACATACATATATTGGAAAAAATACACCGCTACTACAATAATAGTTCGGTGCAAGCTAAATTTAAGGGTATACTTGATGGAGTTATGAAAAAAATTTCAAACTCCTCGCTAGATCTTGAAAACCGGTAAACATGATTTTCTCTCAAATGAAAAAAACAACATGAAAATAACATTTACCTCATTATTTTATTATTTTTAAACTATAATAACGTATTTATCGTGACAAATGACAATTTTGTCACGACAAGTAGAATTTTTAATGATCTGTATGATTAATAAATCACAGATCAAAAATCGACTGACAAAGGACGCAGGGAAAGCTGGAATATTGCTCACAATGGAAGCAATGTATCTATTTCTAATTCAAAGAGTTCGAAAAAACATGCACGTAATCCTGTGTATGAGTCCAATCGGCAGCGCTTTCAGAAACCGATTGCGACAGTATCCATCGCTTGTCAATTGCACAACAATCGATTGGTTTCTTCCTTGGCCGCGAGAAGCTCTTCTCGAAGTTGGCAACAAATTTCTTATGGGTCTCAATCTCGTTCTGACGATCGTCGGGGACGATAGGGAGGTTGGTTATTTCCTTTTAATTCTTCGGGTTGAATGGGCTTTCATTTATCATTGAATTAGTATATTTTGATTTCTGAAGAATTTTATCTCGAATCCAAGCGTGAAGTATCGATTAAAATTTTTTTCTTTAACAATTCTGGGTTTTTTGAATTTTGTTTGCCAGAAAAATGTACTTTTCAACGACAATTTCTGTATTTATTTTGAAAACATTCGTATGCTTCGAGATGCGGTAATTGAACGAAGAGTTAATTAATTTTAATATCTCTATGGTTTGTTTCTTCCTATTGTGCAAATTTATTATACTAAAGGAATCTCGAGGATCCGTCACTGCGACCCAAATGCAACCACCACTGCCTGAGAGAATGCGCGATGCAGTTGCTTCGACCTTCTCCCTGATTCATGATTCTGTGGTACAATATTCGCGCAGAATGGCGACTGAATTGAAGCGTTACAATTATGTCACGCCTACGAACTTTCTTGAGCTTGTTACCCGGTACAAAGAGTACGTGAGCTCATATTCTACGGAATATATTAATCATGATGCTTTGATATAATGCTACATCGTATATTATATTCGGAATAATATTCTAAAGTCATTGTATGTTAAGCAACACAAACAAGTTCATTTTGGCCAGTCACTTTTTGGTAATACGAAGAAAAACAAATCAATTATTCTAATCATTGCATTTCAAACTGTTTTTATTTTCTTCGAAACTTAGTAAAGTTCTGATTATTTTCTCATGTTAACATTACGAAATAACAAAAATCCAAATGACGTTTCTTTTACTACTAAACTGGCCTGTTTGCAATTTAAAAAAAATATTTTCTAATTCCTGCTCCAAAACATAAACTTGCCAATTCTAAATCGTATCGTAATAAAGTTTCAAGTGATAAGCATCTGCTTGAGCCTGAGTTTTTGTAAAATACATTCAATAAAACATTTTCATTGCCACTCGTAAATCTAAAACAAAATCAATATTGAAAATGCATCATTTTATTAAATGAGATCGTTCAAATTGAATTAAGACAAAATTCGAGATTTGCAGACACAAATTTTCTTGTTTCTACTCATGAATGTGATTTCAAAATTTGAATGAACCACAGAATGCTGACTTCGAAAAGAAAAGAATTAGTGGGCCAAGCGGACAAACTTCGAGGTGGTTTGTTTAAAATTGACGACACGAGTCAAAAGGTGCAAGAAATGACTGTAGAGTTGGGAATAACACAGCAGCAGGTAATCTCGTCAACGAGAGAGTGCGAAGAGTTTTTATTGACGATAGTTAATCAGCGGCGCGATGCGGATGAGACACAGAAATTAGTGACTGCCAAATCGATACGTATTACCGAGGAATCGAAGGATTGTAAAAGATTGGAAGAAATAGCTCGTGCTGATCTCGCGATGGTTGAACCAGCTCTTGATGAAGCTATGAAGGTTCACTTTTCTCAATTTCTTTCTGATTTTTAAAGTGAATTTTTTACATTTCGTACTATTTTTCTGCATTATCATTTTTATGGTGACGCTATTCTCACGGTTCAGATTTCTCCAAGACTTTGCTATATGTACTTCTGTCCAGTTTAAAAGAATGTCCTCGGCTTCCCAATAACACTTCTTACCCTTTATCACTCGAGACGGTCTTAATTTGAATTTTTTAGCGTTTTCCTTGAGCTTCGACTTACAGAGTTATGTCTGTTGAATTTTCTTCTCTGGTTAAATATTTTGCTCATGGACGTTTCCAGTGAAATACAGACAAATAAATAAAGATTATTTTTAAGCATAACATTGTAGAGCTCATTGGAATGTTTTTTTATTTGTTTTTTGTTTTTTCGTTTACTTCTTAAGAACTAATCCTCCTAACGCAAATTTATATTTTATTCAACACCATAATCAGGCTCTCGATGCATTGAACAAGAAAGATCTCTCAGAAATCAAGTCATTTACTCGTCCTCCAGCAAAAGTGGAAATGGTAATGGAAGCGGTAATGATATTAAAAAATGCAGAGCCATCCTGGACCGAATCAAAACGGCAGCTTGGAGATGTCAATTTTTTGAATACGGTGAGGTCGATTATCTGAAGCATAAAGATCTGAAGTCTATTCCAAAATTGATATCAATTTTCATGACAATAAACACGATTAAAGTAATAAAATGATCAAGATTTTCGATCATTATCACAAATTACGTTCCTTCAGCTCCGAGACTTCGACAAGGATCACATATCAGACAAAATACTCAAAACCATTAGGAAATACACATCGAATCCAGATTTTGATCCGGTCAAAGTTGGAGTTGTTTCCATCGCTGCTAAGTCGTTGTGTATGTGGGTTATAGCGATGGAACAATATGGAAAACTGTACAAGTACGTAGAAATTCTATTTAATAAGCAATTAAAGGATAAGAAATTTATAAGCTACACAATCGAACAGTTAACCATTAAGATTTTCTCGGCACAGTGATTTACGATCAAAATTTCAATGCGTTTTTCTTAAGACAGTAGTTTGAAAATATTTTCGATCGATTGCATTGAATCCTCTCGAAATTTTTAGACAATACTCTTCAATGTGTAAGATTTCTGCAGAATTGCAATTAAAATGCAATGAAAACTTTCATGATCAAAATTGACAAGAAAAGTTTTATGAACAGAGCAACCGTTTAGAAAAAGAATTATTACTTCATACGATTCTTTACCTTTCCTCGATTATTCTTACTTCAATGATAATGTTTTGTTTTTTTTTTTTTTTTTTTTTTTTCAAATTTCGTCGTATGCATAATGTAATTGACGATGTATACCATTTTGAATGTACAGAAAAAAAATGGTTTGATTAAAGGCTTTAATGTATTTATGGGCATGAAAGAGTGTTGACGTGAAAAGCAGTTTATAGGAGAACATGCAACGTTTTCCACTTTCCTTATTTTATATTTCGCACACAGAATCGTAGCTCCGAAGCGCGAGAAATTGGAAGCAGCTTTGAAATCACTCCGCCAAAAGGAGGAAGAGTTGACAGAGGCAGTAGCCCAATTACAAAAGTTACACGAAGAATTGGAGAGACTGCAGCAAATGTACGATGCGAAGATGAAGGAAAAGGAAGACTTAATTAGACTGGTAGTTTTCTTGGATAGGAAGAAAATAATTTGTACCGAAAATGTACAAGCGTAAGGTCGTTTGCCTAATTTCCTGCTTTGATTTAATGCTCGTTTGACAGGCTGAACTTTTGAAATTGAAGTTGGAAAGAGCAGCTTTATTGGTTGACGGTTTATCCGGCGAAAGGATACGCTGGCAGAAAACTGTGCAGACATTGGGCATCGACTACGATTACCTTCCTGGTGATTGTTTAATATCCACAGCTTTTGTTAGTTACCTCGGTCCCTTTGTCTCTAATTATCGAGAGGAATTGGTTCAGAGTTGGTTTCAAGAGGTGAGCACAATTGTTTATTTTCCCACTATAAGATTCACCCTAGATTATTACCATTTGGTTCTTTTAATCCGACCAAAACCATCATTGTTGACAAAAATGGGGAACGAAAGTGTTTTAAACTTTCACTGGAGTTGGATGTCATTTCCTGACATCGAAAGTTGCATCATCTACTTAGTCAGGATTTATTCTATGTTTAAAAAAAAAAGAAATGCAAAATTGCCGTCAGCTTCGAAAGTTACGATCCCGCGAAGTTGCCTGGGTCATAAAGACCCATGGTATGAAAGAGCAGGGCTGAAAAAATGGTAGTAACCTGAGTTTAATAAATATGCGGATAAGTTTAAAAAAATGCGACAGTAAAGTGGCTTTGCTGCAATGTTGAGCAATCGTATCATAAATTTTGAAGGTCAACGACCTGGAAATCCCGCTTTCTGCGAAATTTGACATCAAAGAATTCCTTGGCGATCCAGCGATGATTAGAGAATGGAATATTCAAGGTTTACCATCGGATGGCTTTAGTACCGAGAATGGAATAATTATAACTAGAAGCACCCGGTGGCCGCTCGTCATCGATCCTCAATGTCAAGCCATTAAATGGATTAAGAACATGGAGTCTTCGAACGTTCGTACCCCATCTTCTAGATCCATGCCAAAGTTCCCTCAAATGGCATCTTCATCCTTTTTTTCTCTAACGCTAGTAACTCGATCCCTTCATTTAATTTACGTTACCTTTTAGGGTTTGAAAGTAATTGATTTTGGGCAATCCGACTTCACGCAAATACTCAATCACGCGATTCAATTTGGTAAACCAGTTTTGATCAAGGACGTCGATGAAACTTTGGACTCAGTATTGAACCCGATATTACAGCGAGCTTTTGTCACATTAGGTAGTGCCGATATTGATCGCAATTTTGCACCAGAACTAGCCTCAAATTCCTGCAAAACTGCTCTAAGTTGATTTTTTTTTGCAGGCGATATTGTAATGATTAAATTTAACGACAAGATGGTTAAGTACAATGATCATTTTCGATTATTCATCACAACGAAACTTCCCAATCCACACTACGCTCCCGAAATAGCAAGTAATACTACGCTGTGTAATTTTGCCATCAAACAACAAGGCGAGTAGTACTGCGAAATCATACTTTGACAGATCCTAAGTACCGAGAACCATTCATTTCTAGTGAACTTAGATTTAAATATGTTAATAACTAAGTATATATGCTCTGACGACACTTCGTACTTAGGTGTTTGTTTACTTCGGTTCGAACTAAGTAGACTTAGTTCGAACCTGCACCTTCCAAATGGCTTGGATCTTAATATACTTAGGTTTTGATATTCTTAGTCCGGAAGCTTTTGAGTAACGAGTATTGAAGATACTTATACTTGGAACTTTCTTTTCTCGTTCGATTATGAAAGACAAATTGTCATTATAATTGTTTCTCATTTTCAATAAAAATGTTCTGTTGTTCGTAGGCCTTGAAGCACAACTGTTGGGTATAGTCGTAAGAAAAGAGAAACCACAGCTCGAAGAGCAGAAGGATACTCTGGTTCTAACGATTGCTAATGGCAAGAGAACTCTCAAAGAACTTGAGGACAAAATCCTATTGTGAGACACATTTATTTCGCTATTAATTCGAGTACTTTGATGAAGTAATGGCGATAATTTGATTGAGCGTTTGGGAACAACTGCACATTCTTAAGGATCATTTGAAATAACTGACTGAGGTCTCTTCAATTAATGTGACAGGGTTGAGAGTTTGCTCTACACTTTGAAGGGATGACGATGACAAATCATTTAACAACAGTCGTGTTTAAGTTGTGCTCACGGTGCTTTTTTTTTATGATCAGTTTGTTAGGCGCTACTTCCGGCTCCCTACTCGATGACCTGGATTTACTGAAAACCTTACAAACATCCAAAACGACGTGTATGTCGGTACAAGAATCTTTGGAAATAACAGAAAATATGGAGATAGAAATCGATCGGGCTCGAGAAGCCTATCGACCGTGTTCCAAGCGTGCTGCTATCCTGTTCTTTGTTCTCAATGACATGAGTTTCATCGATCCAATGTATCAGTTTTCCTTAGATTCTTATATCAATATCTTCAACCTTTCCATCGAAAAAAGTCCGAAGATTGCCAATCTTGATGAGAGAATCGACGCTCTGAATGAATATCACACTTACGCAGTTTACAAGTGGGTTCCATGGCATGAATTCATCATTTTCACACAATTCTCACTGATTTCTCGTTAGTGACCCAATCGAAAAATGATTTGAGGCCCTGTCTTTCGATCAAATGATCACGAATCATTTTACAGAAACACCTGCCGAGGACTTTTCGAACACCACAAGCTTTTGTTCTCCTTCCACGTGTGCATCAAAATACTTGAAGATCAAAACAAAATAATTGCTAGCGAATACGATTTCTTACTGAAAGGAGGAATCGTTTTGGACCGTGAAAATCAACCGGACAATCCAGTTAGTGGCTGGTTACCGGACGAAGCATGGGACAATATCATAGCGTTCGATAAACTTGCGGGTTTCCATGGTATCGTTTCCTCCTTTGAACAATTTCCACGCGATTGGCACGCTTGGTTAGTTTTCCAGTGGATTCTGTTACCGCTCATTAGCATCAGACTCAATGTATTAAGTCTAAGTTACCACTGTAGGGTCTTTTCAGCTCCGACCGAAATAATCATTGAAGATTCGATTAAAAACCTTTCTCCCTTCAACATCCAACTGCTGGCTCGAGTCAAAGGCAGAAAATTTGTTTTGCAGCTAAATTTCAAACCAAACTTTCAACATTTCACGAATGTGCTATGATTTAGACAATGATTTATTTGGCTAACCAGACATAGAAGTTGTCCAATTGCTAAAAAAATAAGCAAACATTCTTAAATTTTTTAATTTCTTCAACAGTTACAAGCGCATAAAGTCGTCTGGGTCAGAAAGACCCATGCTAGTAACTTGGAGCTGAATGTCAATAATCCTTTTAGGTACTTGAGCGCCGAACCAGAAACTAAAACTCTAGTTGGCGAATGGGAAGAAAATAGTAATGAATTTCAAAGGATGCTCTTCATACGAAGTTGTCGATTGGATCGATTGTCGTTCTGCATAACAACGTTTATCATTCACAATCTTGGACGGAAATTTGTCGAACCACCGGTTTTAGACATTAAGGAAGTTTTAGACATTTCCGTGGCACAGTCTCCTCTGATATTCGTCTTATCTCCCGGTGTGGATCCGACTAATGCATTGATGCAGCTCGTCGAGAATCAGAACATGCGCGAGCGCTTTATGTCTCTGTCACTCGGGCAAGGCCAAGCCCCAATTGCAACCAGGTTAAGACATTTTTCTTTTTTATATTCGCTATCAAGATACCAAGCTCTTATTCCTTCTAAACGACCTGATAATAAACCATGTTGATCTTTTTCCTTTTTCACGACCTTCTACGTTTAATTTCATTCGTAACAAATAAGATACTCGCTAACACAATGAACTTTTTTTCCTGGCGTCAAAATTAATCAAGTTGTTCTTAACTTTCCCAAAAGCAATTCCTTGTACGAAGTGCGTAACCACCATGTCGTAATGTTTTATAATAGAATGATACAAATCGGGGCAAAGGAAGGATCTTGGGTGTTTCTGGCGAATTGCCATCTATCGTTGAGCTGGATGCCAAAGCTTGACAAAATCGTTGATATTCTCGGAGCGAGTAAAGTACTTCATCCTAAATTCAGGTACAATAAAGCTCCAATTATAAGCAACTAAGTTTTTATTAATATTGAAATGTTCGTTGTTTGGCTTTAATGTTGATAAGCAGATAATCAACGTTTGGATAGTTTGCTTGAATCTTTGAGCTCCATTCATATGAACAAATGGTGCAGATTGTTCGATCCAACATTTGCTTAAAAACAGTTGAAATAATTCTTAAAAGTTTATTTAATTCTAAATACTCGCGGGGATTGTGAAAATGTTATGTTTATCTGATGATCCTGCAGGCTTTGGTTAAGCTCAAGTCCAACACCTCAGTTTCCAATATCAATACTTCAAGCGGGAATAAAAATGACCACCGAACCACCGAAAGGATTAAAGGCCAATATGAAACGTCTTTACGGTTTAATGACAGACAGTTTGTTCGATGTTTGTCAGGCTAAAGCAAAATACAAGAAATTGTTCTTCAACCTTGTTTTCTTTCACTCGATCCTTCTGGAACGTAAAAAATTTCAACAGCTTGGCTGGAACGTTATTTACAGTTTCAACGACTCGGATTTTGAGGTAAACAATTGTTATTGTTGTTTAATAACTATATGTTTTTATTCCTCGATGGAAAATCGATGGAGAATTCCAAATGAAAAATATTCACCGATCCAATGTTTCGAAGAACGAGGAAAAAAAAATCCTCACGATATTTCGATGTCATTAAAAAAACAACGTATCAACAAGAGTTCTCCATTTTTTATAATTTATATAAATCTAAAATTCTTGCAACGATAGGTGTCGGAAAATTTGTTACAAACGTACCTCGACGAGTACGCGGATACCCCTTGGGAATCTTTGAAATACATGATCGCGGAGGTGTGTTACGGAGGTCATGTTACTGACAATTGGGATCGTCGACTCCTCCTGGCTTACATTCAACAGTACTTCAACGAGGAAGTTCTAACTTCAGCGTATTACAGATTGTCGTCATTAGCCACTTATTACGTGCCTCGTGACGGTTCATTAGAATCTTACAGAGATTTCATAACGATGCTTCCAACGACAGACAAACCGGAAGTGTTCGGTCAACACGCAAACGCTTACATAGCTTCGTTAATAACCGATACTAAAATCATGTTCCAAACGCTTCTGAGTTTGCAGATTGAAGTGTATTCGGGTGATGAAGATTTGGGCAAAGCGGAAAAGGTAAGGGGATATTTTGAATTGAATTCTAATTCGAAGAATGAGCAACGATAATTATTTTCTCTTGAAATCTTTCGAGTGTTTTATTCTGCCACACCAGCCTGTGCGATTCCTCGCAGTGTCTCTTTTTGCCTCCACAGCCTGCTTTGGTTTCTTTACGTCTCAAAGACACCTAAAGGCTTGCCCCATTATCCTTTGGAAATCTGTGCATTTTCAAGTGTCCTATTTTGCTCCCAGCACAGACTGCTTCAGTTTTTTCCAAGGTGTCGCATATTTCCCTCGTATTCAGCTGTATTTCAAGTCTTCCATATTCCCCCTGAGATTTTTAGGTGTTTCATTTTGCCTGTAGACTGTAGCTTTTTTGATGGCTCATTTCCTCGCCGTGCGTCACATTCGCGAAACGAGAAAATGGACGTACAAATGCATATTTAGTCTGATAATGAGATTGTGAATATTCCGTGCATTTTTTTTAATAAGAATTTTAGTTGAGGATCCTCCGTTGGTAATTTCATGATGAAAAGCTTTTTTTCCAAGCTAAAGCATCGAATCGTACTTTAATCTCGTTACAGATAATGCAGTTGGTAATTGACATGGCATCAAAGATTCCGGAATCCATTGACTACGAGAATACTGAAAAGTTAATAGGTCCGAATAAAAGCCCTTTGGATGTAGTCCTCTTGCAAGAGATCAGTTGTTACAATGCATTGTTGATGAAAGCACAAAGTAGCTTGATGGATTTGGAAGGAGCCATAAAAGGCTTGGTGCTCATGACCGATGAATTAGAAGATATATTCACGTGTATCCACGAAGGACGAGTTCCTGCTGCCTGGCTCACTGCATATCCATCTCTAAAACCCCTCGGTTCTTGGACCAGAGATTTCATCAGTAGAGTTGACCATTTTGCGAACTGGGCTCAAACGACACACCCACCCATTTTGTTCTGGCTCTCCGCGTACATTTTTCCGACTGGATTTCTCACTGCTGTACTACAGACTTTCGCGAGGCTCTGGAATCTTCCGATTGATTTACTGTCATGGGAATTTAATGTCATCACGATTGAAGGCAGCGCCATTGTTGAGCCACCTACGGTAACCTACTTTGCTTTACTCTGTTTTCAAATTCTATTTTAACTTCTAGCTGCATGTAAGACTTTAAGCTACCCCCCCCCCCCCCCCCCCCCCCCCCCACTCGCTCAAACTCTTCAGATGACGTCTTACATATTCTACATGTGTGACAGAGTACAAAAGAAGCTTTCAGTTGTTTATTTTATACAAAATAACTGAACTATGTGCACCCTTTTGAATGAGTTTTTTTTCTCATTTCTCCAGCAACTCGAGTCTCAGGCTACTACGTTGATCGTTATTGCCGTGGGTCTTTATGACCCAAGATTCTTTTGCATACTCATATCTTTTGAAAAAATTGGCTCTTTTCGATATATTTTTAATAAAGAACGTAACAACTTGAGAATAACCGAATGGTACAGGGTTCAATGTTGGAAAACGCTTCACCCCACATCACTCGGAGCTCATAAAAAAAAGGGCATGTCCATTGAATAGACACGAACGATTTTAGCCTGGGTCAAAGTGACCCAGTGGGCGTAACCGAAGGTTGAGACCTAAGCAAGGCTGTGTCTATAAATGGATGTGGAATTTTTTGTGAAAACTCAAGACTTGGAATACAGTTCTTTATATTTGTCCCGTAGGATGGAGTGTACGTCAGATCGATTTTTCTAGAAGGTGCAGGATGGGATAAGCAATCGGGTTGCCTCATGGAACCCTTACCGTTGCAACTCATCACCACCATGCCAGTCATTCATTTCCGACCAATGGAACTATTGAAAAAAAAGACTAAAGGTACTTTTTTCTACAATAAATCAGTAGAAAATTGTATGACATGGAAAAAGAAGAGTTAAAGTGATAAATTTGTGTCTGTTGTGATGAAAATTTCAGGAATGTACAATTGTCCTTGCTATTATTTCCCGCAAAGAGCTGGTAACGAAGGTCGTCCATCGTTCGTTGTTGCAGTTGATTTGAAATCTGGTTCTGAGCCTGCCGATCATTGGGTTAAACGTGGAACAGCTCTTTTGTTAAGTCTTGCCGAGTGATTCTATTAACAGCATTTTTTCTAGTTACAGTTTGGAAAATACTATCATTTTACTCGTGACATTTAAGACCCTGATTAATGATAATTGAACAGTGACTCTTTCACGAATGTATCAATCAAGTTATTAAATCCATTTGACAGGAAAACCGTGTATTCGATAAACCATCTTCCAAATCTTATTAAATTATCAAGCAATTTCGATAAAAGTGAAACAAAAAAATGGAGAAAACGGAAAAATACGAGTTTTTTTTTGCCTTTTGACACAGAAAAATATTCTGGATGAAAGTGCTTTCGGCAATTCTCGGCAATGATTATTTCTATGCGTCGTCGTAATCATTTCTCCCAGTCAACGAGGACAAAAGCCACGAAAGTGCTGCTGATATCAATTTTGAAGTTTGGCCAATGTTATACTCAGTGGCTTCAATTTATCCAGCATGTGTTTCTGAATAAAAACATTTGCAGAGTAGAAAACATAAGCGGGAGAGAAGTGTAAAATAAAAATATTGGACGATTTGACGTTGTCTAAGCACAAGAACGTGGCTGTAAGAAGAATTATGGCAACTTCCCAGTTATCGCCTGGAGTTCTTCTCGTCTTACTCGTTGTAAATGTACACGTCGTCCAACACAGCTCGCCAAATCCAAATTGTCACGTTTCCACCGAGTCGACCGTAACGATGGCACAATTTTCCAAGCGCCTAGCGCTTCAATGTACGTGCACTTTTGCAGGGAGTGTGTGCTTTTCCTCAAGTATATACGAATGAAACGGGACTCTTATAGAAACACGTTTAGTACTCGTATTGCCCAAATACGTATCCATAATTCAAAGACACCTCTTCAAAAATCTTATTTTCGATTCCGAGCACGTATCAAACCTGCAAATACCTTTCTACAATCATATGCTCTTCAGGTACGTCTCGATAAATAATAACAATGATAAAATAGAAAAAAAAATATACAAAAATGAAGTCTTTGTCACAGTTGGAATAGAAAAAGCTGTGAAAATTTAAATTCACACCTCATTGCTTCTCTTTCACTGAAAAAGCAAGAAATAAGGTTTAAACGTTGACGTTGAATGACCATGCAACAGGGATGATTGGCTTCAACAAATTTACCAACGAATACCGATTTCTTTGAGATTTATAAACACGTCAAGTTGCCTGGGTCCAAAAGACCCGTAGTAGTAACGACCGGAAGCGGAAAAAATACCAAAAGCTTACAACATGAGAGCAATCTTGAAATTTCAAGTAATCTTTTCAATTCTACGATATATAAATGGAGAAAACTCTGAAACACATCTGTTTTTTTTTTTTTTTTTTTTAAACTACTTTATTTACTCCCAATAAATAGTTCAATTTACGTTTCATTTTAAGGGCTTGGAGGAGTGTTGAATATCGACGTTTTTTGTTGTTGAAAAAACAAACAGGTTCCATTACTTTTTCCTGCAGCAGAAACTGTAACGGCACGTTTATTGAGCAATCAATGCCAGCTGAGCAGGCAAGAAAAAGTGGTTCACACCTCCGCTTCTCACGCGTGTCAAGCTCTCCTTGTGCCCAGTGATACGAAATGCTTTAATCAATAGGTACATAATGTAAAGAACAAGAATCGGCTGAAAGAAGAAAACCCTGTTAACATAACTGGCGAAGGAGAAAAGGGGTTGAAAATATAATGCCATATTGTATGTCGTTAGCTCGTCGTAAAAGGAAGAAAAAAAAGGGGAAGATATATATATAAAAAAAAAAAAAAAATAGCAAGTAACGAGATTTCAGTAATTGGGGAAACATGAGAAATGGTTATGATCCACGAGTTTGAATAACCGGCGATGTTAATTAGAGGCAGGTAAGCCAAGGATCCTTTTGAAAAGTTGCTCTTCATGGGTTTTGAATCTCGAAGGCTTGGAGCGTAGAGAGGTTTTGGTCTCGGGCTTAGTTGTACACATTGAACTGAATAAAAGAGAGCTCTGCCGATGGAGAGAAAGACGAAGCTAACGACTAACTCTGAAAGGACCTCGGTGTATCATTCTCCCATGTTATAGTGTGTGCCAGCATGTTGTGAAATGCTCCTGGGGTACATATGAAAAGTAAAGAAATAAAAATAAGTGATTTGCACCGTCTGCTGTGGGCTTGAAATTTCAACAGTCCATATAATATTCTTGCTATTAAATTATTCTTTCATATTTTCATACATACGTTTGGCAAATATCGTTAACTCGTTAAATCCAACTGCGTTGTTAACGGAATTATGTGGACGTAGTACGTGATTGAAAGTTATGTTTCGTGAGCATCCTGCAACAATCTTCGTCAATAAAATATAGGCTCAACCTTTCTCTTTCTATCAGCCTCAACTCATCTCAACCCCCCCCCCCTCCCCCTGTATTAACGCTAAACTGAAGCCGCGCGTGCACTGCATTAAAGTTTACCTCAACCAAGTTCTTTCTTATCATAATCGCATTTGAGGATAATGGAGCAAGGATAATTTGTTATCGCAGCATGTCATGGTGCAGAAACTTTTTAAATTACACTTCGTTTTTCGCTGAAGAAAACTTTATTTCATCCACCTCCGTTTCCACTGCCACCACCATTGCCAGCCCTCCAAAAAATATGAGGATAGTTGGACACTCACTTCGTATATATGAAACCGGCATAATATTTTTCTAACCATTATTCTTTCCTCTCAGATTGCATGTGCTTTCTCTCTTGCTTAACCCGGAAGATATCAGATAGGGAGGCTGTCTACTTTGGGAATGTCCAACCCTCGCTATGTACATGCTTTCCTTCCCTCTACCTCACCCCCCCTCTTATACTCTCATCCCTTTTCTCTTTTACTTTGCGCTCTTATATCATACTCGAAACTCTTGAATAGAGGATGGGACATTCTTGCTGCTCTCATACTGTTTTGAATGCGCTGATCGTTTCCAAACTTTACTGTCTTTTGCTTTGTTCTCCTTTACTCGTATCTTCCGTAAATAACATCTCCTGTACGATTATCTTATTTCTTTCTCGATCTCTCACTTATTCATATTATGTCCCTTATTTTTTCACATACTCAAGTGTCTTACAAGGATTCTTTCCTTTCTTAAGGACTCCATTTGAGTAGATCAAACAGGTTAACAAATAAGGACAATATTCTTTCTTCCAGCACAATCACGAGGGATTTTTATTCAGAGGGTTTTGATTCTATTTATTTATTGTAAATCATTGTAACAGTCGTTAAGAAATTGTTTCTTAAAATCGTATTAAATCATCGCTTCAATGGAATTTCTTTCTATCGAAATTGCAACGGTCGGCGAAAATGATTTCTTTAGTTTGTCATATCAAAAAAAAAAGGAATAACGAAAAAATCGCAGAGTTTCTCAATCAATAAAAGTGCAGCTACCGCAGAAATTGGAACAAAACATTTCAGTGAAAAGTTTGACAAATGTCGGGTCTTCACAGTCAGTCTCTAGATTTGCCAATTTGTCAGGAGTAGTCTCAATATCAATAATGTTCCATTTTTAAGCTATCAATAAAGTTCAAAATTTCCAAACATTTCCGAATTCCAAAAGAAAAGATTCCTCATCTCAAGCAGTAACATCGTTTTGACGAATTCCAATAAAAAAATAATAAACAAAACTTGAGCAAAAATAAAATATTTCCTCAAATTAGAAAAATAAATGTTAAACCAAATCGAATCTCGTTGATTATTGCAAAAAACAATTATTTAAAAGAAGAAGAAAAAATTGTCACGTTATCAAATATATTTTGGCTCCGTACGCAATGTTAAAAAATTAAATAATCAAACGTTTAATCATTCCTTAGTAATTGCCAACTCCATTATAATATTTGGAAAAATACGATTAAGTGATCACGAGCTCCGTCTCCGCATCCGTTTCGTCTCAAGATTTATATGCAGTTGAAAAAAAAAAAAAAAAAAAAAAAAAAACGAGAAAAGGGAGAAAAAAAAGTGAAACACAGTATTGGTACAGTGCAATCTCATACAAAACCTACTACGCATTTGTCAGCGTCAAATGCTACTCGGAGAGGGAAGTTGGGGGTAGATATCGAAGGTGCTATTACTGCAGTGAGTTTTGGATGCTGTGCGATCACGAAAGTTGCACGTACACACAAGAATAGTGCAACATATCTTATGATGTATGCCACGAAAGTACAAGATTTTTCACGACGGCCGCAGTGGACTGTGACAACGGGAATTGAAATTTTTCCACCACAATAGTCAGAAAAGTGTGTATGAGTTTGGAAAAATGACGGCATGGAGGAGTAGAACTCTTGATAGGATATACTTCGTGTGTGTAGTACACTGTGTGTGTGTGTGTGTGTGTGTGTTTTTGTGCGTGTATGTGTGTGTGAAAGGTATGAAAAGCGGAAGAGCTTGAAAATACGCGATCTCCGGCGCCAGGAAAGCGCGATGACGATAAGCAGATAAATAAAGCAAAAGCCATTTCGGTGAATACGAGATTGGGAAAAGCAAGGAGTGCGCCAAGAAACAGAAAAACAGAGAAAATAATAATATATGTATATAAAGCGCGTAAGGTGAACATGCGAACCGGCATGTGGAGCAACACACACCACACACTTGTCGAATTCATCTCGTTCGAAGTATTTCAAGATTTTTCAACATTCTCTATCGCGCAAATGATAGAAAAAATTATAAAATGTAGTGCGAATGTCTGAAGAGCTTGACAAGAGAACAAACAAATTTGTATAATTTTTTAATAAATTTTTTTAAATACTTTCTGCGCATACCCTTGTGAGGTTTGACAGCTCATCCGATTGGATGAACCCCTTTTAACGGTTCCCATTCCTATTAATTGCCACGAAGGCCAAAGGAAACCTCGGGAAACCTGATCGTTATGGCGAGTGTATATTTTTAATGGGTTGACGTATGGACAGGCGGTCACCCAACCAATTGCTGACCTCAAACGAGGCTGCTTAACTTTCAAAATCACCGGAAACACGCACACACCAACCGCGAAGAACATGAAACCGCGGATCATCATCAGTACGAATTAATTTTATGTGAATTAAAAGATTTTTTAATACAATTTTTCGCAATGAAAAATATATTTACATTTTCCATGTCGTAATAACTAACATAAAAGGCAGAAAGGCTCCAGGGCTCGTTAAAGACGTCGGTATATTCATTCACTTCATTAACTTTGTCGCTTATTTTTATTTATGAACAATAAGTTATTGCAACTAAAGTTTCTCCAAACCTTGGGGCTAAATAGCCGAAGAGCCTCATAAGTAATTACACGACCATATATTTCTTAATTTCTCAAACTTTGCCCTTTGTTCGAATTGTGTACACGTTGCGAAAAAATTCTAAATACCTTAGAACTGAAAAACTTTTACATAGAAGTCTCATCGCCGTCACGTTCAAAGGGTAACTCCCCGGATAATTTTTGAAAACTTGGAAAAATGTTTAGTATGAAGTGTAGAGTTTAATAAATGACGAATTTCCTCGTAATTGACATACAAAGCTTATCATAATTTACATCGCTGTAGCTTCGAGACTGAACGTCAAAAATTCTTGATTTTTTTGCTAAAACTTCGTTGTATAAGTTCCTCTACAATGGGAAAAAAAAAAAAAACATTTGTAAAAAAGTTTCGGAGTTATTCCGTGAAATCTGAATATTTCAATTGCTTTCCATAAAAACGCGCGTATAACTGTACAATCTGTGATTGCCAATATCTCAAATACGAGACGGTGAATCCTCTTGAAATTTTGCAAAAAGTTTTACGATAATGTTCCGAATGTGTCATCAGAATTCAAAGGTTCTGTACAAAAGGCTTTGGCGAGACTGACTTAATTGAAACCTAAGAATCTTTTGATTTGGTTTCTTATTTTTTACGATTTTTTGACGTGCGTGAACTTCGTGATTTCATTTCATTGAATTTTCCAGTGAGTTGTTTTATTTAAAACAAAAGTTTTTCAATACCTTATTACCGTGTTATTGCACGGAAAAAAAGAAGGATTTAAATCACTTTTATGTAACCACGTAATACATCGCACGCACCGCACACAAGTATATTGGGAACTTTTCAAATTTCTTCAAAAACTTGGCGTTGGGGCTTTAAAAAAAAGAAAGTTTGCAGAGGAATAGACGTCCTGTGTCGGTGCAGGAGATGGAAACCGCACGAAACGTACTGTTTTGAACTTTCATTTGCGTCAACTCTCAGCTACTTCTCATCGAAACTATGTTTTCTACAGCGAGGTTTTATGTGTGCAGATATTACGTGCGAGTTACTCGGACGAGTTGGCTGTACAAGTTGCCACGAACGAGTGGCAACATATATTTTCAGGCCCGATTATCCTAAAAAGAAAGATAAAAGCTATTTCGCACATTTGCGCAGAGAGACTGCTTCGTTATTATGCATTTGATCACTCACTTGATTGCCTAATTAATTAATCAAGAGTCCAATGACGAATAATTGATCTCTTTGGACACCGCATTGTCAGGTGTTTCGCGCGAACAATATCCTTTTTCGATGGCAATCCGTGGAGTGAAAAAAGCTCGAGAGTCTTTTTCACCACCGCGCACCACCAAATAAATCGCATTTTTATTCGCAGTGTTTGCGTAACTGAGTTAAAGTTGAAAAAACTTGTTTTTTTTTCATCATTTTCGCAGAAACGTGCTTTTCGCTCACACTCCGTTACGATGTAACGACAAACTCGTTTTTCGCAGTATTTCAATTTCGATGTAAAACACAAAAGTAAAAATGACATTTTTATTATGCAAGGTATTATGTTCGCGAATAAACCGAGAACTAAATCCAACGACACATTCATTATTATTTAAATTATTTTATTTGTTTTTCATTTACTTTTATCTTTTCCCGCGTTTTTATTGTTATTTCGACTACGACGTCGACGTGACGTTTTTTCATTCTTTTTCAAACATTCGTATGCTTCGCTTAAATAATTCGCTGTAATAGAAAATCTGACAACAGGACGAACGCACAGGATTCAATCCTTTAAGTTATCAACCCGAAATATTGTATTCAAGAGTCATTTTAGTCTTTGATTACAAACCTGAGCTCAAAATTTCGAAATACAAAATCAATGATTTCATTATTTTTCAAAGCAAAAACAACATTATGAAAAATATGAAAAAAAATCTATGAATGTCTTCAGGGTGTATTGAGTTTGTGAAAAAATTGCCATTTCGATGTTGACAGTGGTTTAGTATGAAATAAAAAATTGAATGGAAAAATACAAAATCTGATGAATTATTTGTACGTGATTTTTGTGCAATCAACGACTAATGGGAGTTCATTTCTTTTGTTTACAATTTGTAAATATCCCAGAGGCCAAGTGGAATAAAAAAATGAAAAATAAAAAAAAGCCGATATTTGTCGTTGAAATAGTAGTTGAATAATAAAAACAACAAAAACAAGAATAATCTGTGGGACAACACAAGTTGTACGATGGTTCAAAGAGTTAAATTTGATCGGATACTGAACGAAATCGTAATTCATTGACGATCGAATAAGAAAATAAGCGAAAAGCCTTAACTTTGAAAGGTTTATATAGTATAACAGAAGATGAAATTGAATAGCATAAAGTAAGACAACGAGATTGGTTGACCGTAAACACAATTAATATATAGTGAGGTTGGGTCAATGATTACAAACGTTGTTATCAATGGATGGTTGAAAGCTTATCAATTATATGCATGACTTTCGATCAATTTAGCTCTGGCGGGAGAGGACTCCATCCCGTTTGAGTTAACATATAAATTGCCGCTTAACGGGAATGCAGCTGTGATCGTTGGCGAGTCCGGTTACGCATACGTGTCCCCTTGTGAGGGAGACAGAAGGAGAGTGTGAAAGCGAGACAGAGAAACAGAGTGAGAGAGAGAGAGAGAGAGGGAGGGAGAGGGAGACAAGAAGAGGGTGAGAGTCCGGGGAAATTCAATTCAATTTCCTACAGAAAGTCTTTAGCGTTTGAGGATATTATGCAATCGGTGGAGGCAGGATGTGGGTGAAAAGAGGAAAGAGAGGGGGGAAAGGGAAAAGAGTGAGAGAAGGATAGACAAACTGAAATAAGGGCGGTGAACTCCGAACCTACCCTCTCTCGGCTACCTCAACGCCGAGTCGATCTTCTCAAGGGGGTGGTATGTACCAAAAGAGGCTACGGTAGCTTTTTCATTCTCGCTCTACCCTGTTTCGTTCTCTATTTCGATCTCTTCGTCTCCAAATGCTTTTTCTTTCTCTTTCTCTTATACATACACACACATATAGATATATTTTTATATATATCTATATATATATACGTATGATTCGTCCCCGTTTTCGTATCGGTACGTCTCGCTTACTCAGCCTCTCAATTCAGAGACGTTGATGCAAGCGCGAAGACGACGGAAGGAAGGAAGGGGATTTTCGCGAGCAAGCGCTGCTCGAGCAGTTGGGTGGGTTTGGACTCTGTTCTCCCTCTTTCTCTCTTCCTTTTACTCTTTCTCTCCCTCTCTCCCTCTCTCTCTCTTCCTCCCTCTCTTGATATGTATATATATATATAGGATGTCTAACAAAACTGTAGGGATGCGAATATGAGGGTAGAAGCAGTCCAAAGTGAGAAGAGAAATCCCGAGGAGGGAAGCTGACAGAGCGAACAGAGCAATCAGAGAGAACGAGAGAGGGTGTATACGCGAAAATTCTGTTGCGCGGGCGCCAAGATGGCGCAACCGCTTCGTGCAGCATCCCCGTCAGTTACAACTCAGATATTGTCGTGTTCACTTTGATCGTTGTATCACTCTGGGGCTCCACATCAACCTTTATCCCCCCACACCCCCCCGCCAACGCTTCTCTCGCCGCTTCCAAAGTGTTACTTCGCCCAGTTTCCCAATGAGCGCGAGACCGCATTTTCATTGTAAACTTTACTCAAAATCGGCAAATTAACACCGATGTAACATATTGAATTTATAAATATATATATTTTCATTAATCGTACCGTCCATTTGCTACTTCCGCAATTTTTTATAACGAATTACACAACTTATTCGATCCTAATAAATCAAAATATTTTTATCTGAGCGCTCTTTTCTCGTTTCAAATCATTCGTCGACAATATAGTGGACTGTGTGCGCTCCTCGTTGTTAAGTGCATTTGTATCGTAACCAATAATAAACTGTCAAATATACTAAATTCATTGTAAAAAAAAAAAAACAAAAAAAAAACAAAAACGTTCAAGTGTATGTAAATGTGGAAAGTGTTTGTTTTTTTTTTGTAGCATTCATTGAAATACTGTGAAAGTGATTTTAAAGAAAACCAAGATTTTTTCGAGTGAACCATGGATTGTAAAAGCGGGAGATTTCAAAGAGCCACTATTTATCTTCTGGCCCTCATCGGCGGTGAGTTTAAACCTCATTTATTTATCTTGGGATTCATTCACTTCTCTTATATCCGTTCTGTAATCGGCGTTTTTTTTTTTTACTCAATTTCCTTTGCGTTCATTCATTTTTCACCAATGATAAAACTCCGTTTTACACGTTAAACCAAACTGCATGAGACTAAAATGGTTCCCGATGTTAATTACATTTCTGTAACGAAAATTCAGTTACAGTTTAAACCCTTCTCACTAATCTGTCAATCAGCCCGAAAGTTTTTTCAAAATCAATTAAACCACATCAAACAGATTGTCGTTAGAGAAATTAATCCGGTGTTACGATACATCATCAAAATTATTATACACTTCGGACAAGTTTTGTACAACACGCCCTCTCGTAATTTCATTAAGGCGTTCACGAAATTTCACACTTCCAAAGCGATCATTTGCAATTAATATGACAAACTGCAAGTGATTTTTCAATCATTTTTTTTTCCTCTTTTTTTTACCTGCAATTAATCATCAGCTTGAGAATATTTTCTGAGCCATATTTTACCTGAGAATTTATGACTCAAGTGGCGAGCCCTTAAGCTTTGGACCCGTTAAATTAATCTCGTAAGATTAGGGTTAATTCCTTCTCTTTACTGGAGATTATAATTTCCGATAGAAAACACTCCGATTGATTACGTTTTTATAATTAAAAAGTTGAAACTGTATGAAAAAAGCTTTGTTCCTGAAGATCATTATTTCGCAATCTGTCGGAAGTTTTAATTTCTTTATTATTATCGGAAAAAAATGGGAAATCGCATTCTGGACGAAAATCATTTCGGAGTTACGGCTGGTAATAAAAATTCGATTTATACTTTATTAGTTTTCGGGGCCGACCCAAACAATTTTTATTGATATTCATAAAATTTGAAGGTTTTTTGATCAAGGATTTTGCCACAAGTTTTTATATTTTATCAACAATTCAATGTAGTCAGTTGCGTCGTGCATTAAGGTATTGATTTGTATCGATTTTCACGATCGATTCGATCGGAATATTCACCATTTTTGCACTTCATTTCTGAAGATTTTTTAATTCAAACGTTTTTTAGAATTTTGAAGAAAAAAAACCATTAAATCGATCGTAATGTTCTTTTTAACTAACATCGATTTTCGTGATCGGTTCGATTCCAAAATTTGTGAATTGCTTTTCACAAAAATCGCGGGGATTCCACGTTCAGAAAATTGTAATTATAAATCAATTCGTATCGATTTTATAATAATATCGATAGCACGATTTTTCCTAACACTTCGCTAAAACTTTCAAACTCACACGTGTCTTTTAAAAAGTTTTCTTTCCCCATCCATTTCCTAACAAGCAATTTTACAGAGAACGCGCATCGCGCACTCATTTAACCGAATCGTGATGTAGTTAATGAGCCGTAATACTCGAGAAAATAATTGAGACCTTCACAAGTCGACTGAAAAATGATCCATCTTCGGTTCTTGAAGTTTCAACAAGTGATTTCGAGTTTAGAGCATATAACTATGGATCCTCTGTAGAGGGAGACATTTTTTGGCAAAGCTGTACGATCGATCGGTGAACGCTTGCATATCTTACACTTGTTCTGACATTGTTACACGCTATGCAACGTGAATCCGTCCAGGAAATTGAGTTATTTTTATAGCTCCTCGTAGCGGATTTATCACCGCCAAGGGGCTTTTTTATCTTCCATTTATTTTTTCATCATTTTTCACAACAATTGATGTTTAAAAATATTCGAAACTCTCATTCAAAAATGGATCAATCGTTAGAGATTTTTGAAATTCTTGCAAACATCTATTTTCATTGATAATAATACGGAAAAATTACTTAAAAAATATATTCAATCAAATCTTATTGATGTAATAATTGAATCGTTTTATTTATTTAAATTTATATGTAATTTGTCAATTTTTCAAAATTTTCTCGATCTTTTTTCCAAGTTTCCTCTCCTCTTCGCAGTTCTACTTTTGTTGAATTTTGCTGTAGTCTGTTTTGGTGAAACTTTGCAATTTTTTTTTTTAATATTCTTTACAAAAACTTGTGAATGTTTGATTTTTTGCAAATTTTCCGGATTAAAAAACTGATATAAATTGAGGATCGAATCATTTTGTATTTCGGTTAATATTTTTCACTTAAAAAATCCTATGTCTATTGTTCATAAAGAAACGTGATTTATTATTTTATCACGTTACATTTTAGTTTATAGAGAATTATGCCACAGTTGATGGAGATTGCAGTTACTTAAATAAATTCGCGATAAAATTCTTGTCGACAGCGTGTAGTAACGACGTTACAACTTCCGAACGGAATGCGTTGCGACATAATGTCAAGTTTTAGCCGCATGCGTGGCAACGAATAGAATTAGACAAGCTTTCAAGTGCATTGGGTCTGGCGAAACTATTCTTCGAAACTTTAGAAAATTACATGAGAATTGTTGTGTAAGATATTGTTGCAAATAGTTTAAACTTTTATTTTCAATTTACACTTTAATGCTTTATGCAGTTTCTGAGGGAAACGATTATTTACGATCTTTTTTGATATTTTTGTTCTCTCAGGCCTGAAAAATAGTTGTGAAAATAAAATAAATTGTTGTCTCTCTTAATGGCGTTCGGAATTGTTAGAATTTTTTCAAAGCTTCCAATTGTTTTTTAATCACGATTTAAGAATCACACTCACAAATGGAAAATTATTTGCTCCTTCACAAGATCATACAAAAAATGTTCATTTGGAACGAACCCAATGTAATTTTGATTTGAGAACATGGGAGCCGCGATTCGAGTTGTAGTTTAATATGGTAATTCAACGCGCATTGCTAATGTACCAAATGCGAGCAAAAACGGCCACCTTCAGCAACAGCTGCGAGACAAAATATTTCCACAGGATTTAAATGCATTTGGATTATAACCACGGAATTTTAGATCAGTAAATATTAATCTAGAGTTTTAAATAACGTCGTGCAAAAAAAGCACAAGACGAAGGAGATAATCGAATTGTCGAAAAAAAATGTATCGTCAAAGTTTTTGGTAAAATGAAAAATGCGAAAAATGCAGTTTCTCCGATCAAAAGACCATTTTCTAAAATGAAAAAAGCAATTCCTAAAATTGCTAATGAAATTTGAGAACAAATTTAATTGATTTCGATTTACTCTGATTGAGGAATCATTTCCTAAAATAAAAAAGTATTTGCTGGAATTTTAAATAGATTTTGAGGAAAAATTCAATCAACCTGAAAAAAAATCATGCAATAATTGTTCAAAAGAAATGAGTGATGTTTCAAAATAAAAATTAAGGGAACCGTAAGAAAATGTATTTTCTAAATGCAAATGAATTAACGAAAATTTCAATATTTGAAACGACGTTTTAGAAAAGAAAGATTTATCTTTACGAACACGTTGATTTCAATGTGTATTTTATCGATTGAAAAAATAAACGGATGTTTGAAAATGAAAACGAATGGACCGGATTTCAGGTGCAACTGGCGTAAGAAATCTTGAAATGATTGTGCCAGCGATGGTACGATCCGGAGATTCCGCCCGACTTTCTTGTCATTACGTTCTTGAGGGTGCTCCATTATATACTGTCCAGTGGTATCTTGGCGAGCAAGAGTTTTATCGCTACGTTCCAAAGAAGACACCACCCCAGCTTATCCATCCTGTGCAGGGTATCGAAATTGATGTGAGTTTGTCAAACGTTTCATCTTTACCTTACACTATTTGTCCTTTTTCATTATGAACCTCTGATCTTCTCTGTGCTCGATATTAAACTCGTTATTCAACTATTTCATTTTAATTAGCTCCACGAGAATGTCCATTTGCTTTTTACGTCCTTTCTTAGTGGAGCTAAAAACGAGCTAGGAACCTTCGAGAGCTTTGAATAGTTTTGTGAATTTAACAAAAATCGTGACTTGCAGTCGCGTCACAAAGTTTCTATGCATTCAACTTTTTTTATCTCAAAATTCATCAAACCAACTTTGTTTATAGTTGGATGAAACTTTGATCAATAGGTAGAAACTCCATCGATAATAATAATAACAATTATTAACTCTTTCAATTTAGTTATACTTTCCAACTCGATTATTTACCTGCAAATTTCGACCTCACGTTTTTCTAGACTTTTCTTTCTCGTATACGTTAACCTTAAGAATGAATTTTCGTGGCAACGATTTTATTTCACAAAAATGTCAGTACTCGGCAGCTTACATAAAAGGTGGAAAAAACGCCATTTTCGAGACGTCAAAAACAACATGTAACAACAAAACTACCAAACAATCTTGAATTTAATTGATCAAAATCATTTTATTTTTTTTACTAATAACAAGACGATTTTTTCTCGTCGAATTCATTCTCGTGATTTTGATGAATTCTTCAAAAAATAAGTCTGATTATTTTTCAAAGAATATTCTTTTCTTGATTATTATTTAGTTGTAATTAAGAAGTTTCGAAATTCTTGTGCTAAACTGTTTTTAATCGAGGAATCCATATCCTTAAATATATCTTGACATCTTTTACTCTCATTAAGAAAGACTCGGGCGTAATAGTGTAAAAAAAATATTTGAAATTCTTTACTTCATAAACTTACATCAAAATTTCTGACGTAACTACATTTTAATTATCGAAAAATGCACAACCGCTTAATATACTCTTGACTCTAATGAAAACAGGCGCTGCATTCTAATATGAACGATGTGACACTCCGTAACGTGTCCAGGGAGGTTGCTGGCATGTACAAATGCGAAGTTTCGGAAGATGCTCCAACTTACCACACAGTAACACAAAAACAAGCTATGCAAGTCGCAGGTAAATCCGAGTAAATCCCACATGACCGATTTTCGATGTTTCGTAACGACAATAAATAGTTCAGCACTTGGGAATATTTCATATGTATTTTGTGCCCCTTATTTCTTGATTATTATCGTTACAACAAATATTATGTATCGAATAATTAGAAACATTTTTCATTCGTAATTAGAATCTGCACTCTTTGATAGTATTATTAAATTACGAACATTTATCATTGTCTTAAGATGTTTTTGACGATTGGAAATTTATTCGAATTTTGCATAGTATGCCTGTTTTTGTTTGTTCTTTTTTTTTCAGAATATTTATCGAATTATAACTTGACATTCGACAATAAAATATTTATGACCTTAATAATATTTACCCCCGTAATTACGAAGTTTGTAAATGATTTTTTCAACGTTTTTTTCAACACTAATTAAATGTACAATCATTAGATATCCCTGAAACGGATCCAGTGATCGAAATTGAGAGACAAAGGTTACCAATCGGTGAAACACTTCGAGCCAATTGTACGTCAGGCACTTCTCATCCGGCCCCTAACATAACGTGGAGTATAAATGGACAAATCGTGAGTATCATTTTCACATAAATTTTGTTGTTTATACTTCGTGTGCTTTTTCTTTCAGTGATAGAGAAATTTTTATTATCATGTGAGTTATGCAAATTGAAAGGATGACTTATTGCACTGTGTCTGTATTTTTCTTGAAGTGTTTTTTGTGTAAATGTATTTTTTTAAGACCTGGATGAACTTTTGTCTTAGCATGTCCAGAATTTTAATAAAATTTTTAGATATCTTTCAAAACAGATTAAAAAACGGTTCAAGTTCGTAAACTTTTCAAAGTTTTAAACGATCCTTAGTATTCACTGAGAATGAAAGAAAAAAATTCAGACGTAATCAAACATTCAATGATTCATTCAGTATTTTGTTTTTATCGTAATTTGGGAAAAAAAAACATTCGTTTCAGTTGAACGATACAACAATGCAATATAAAACTTGGACTCGAAGAATTGCTCATGGGAAAATGGAGTTCACCCGATCAGGCCTGGAATTGAAAGTTTTTGGTCGAATGTTCCAAGACGGACGATTCCGACTCCGTTGTCGTACTAATATTTCGAACGTTTATACCGCAACCACTGAGATCGAAGTTAATGAAGATAGACCATTAATTGCATCAATAACCGGCGATGCTTCGGCACATAGTCACCGTAAGTTCTTTTAAAAGAAATATTTCGACAAAACGTATTTTTGTTTTTTTTTTTCAAGTGGTAATAAATTTCGATAATTAAACTAACGCACGCAACGTCTGAACCATCAAAGATACAGAAAAATTGCATGGCGGCAATTTTGTAGAGAACAAAATTCTCTACAAAAAAGTCTCCGGCACAATTTTTCTATCTCCAGTACTTTACTCTGGTAACCAGGTTGAAGAAAGTGCTTAAAACTCTGTCGTTTAAAATCTTCGAAACCCCTCTACTTTTCCGAGTCGCTTTGAGGACCAAACTACTGAAGATAGAAAAAAGTTGTTGAGGACTTTTTTGTAGGAAATTCTATTCTCTACGAAATTGGTTTTCGGCATTTTTGCTCTATCTCCAACAGTTTCGTCGATATATGCACTCAAAGTAGAAATCGTCGGTAGTTCGAACAATTAACAACTCATCAAGCAATTGTCTCATAAAAAAAAAACCATACGACATAAATTTCCATCACATTTCGTCCTCAATCCAAGCCTTCATTATTGACCATCAAACCTCTAACGCATTCCCAACAATTGAAAAGGATTTTATCACTTTTTTACCTGTCACTATAATGTTCTTATTTCAATATCATTTGTAATTGATGTTTCAGGTTCAAGTGGTGTTGGCCAGGGTGCAATGACAACGGTATTGAGTCCAGAGGGATTGATAAGAGCAATAATCACAAGTGGGAGCCTGATTGTATCAGCAGTAAATTTAAGGTAGCTCATTGTAAGTTGTTCAGGCTTTGATAGAGCGAATGTCTAAAAAGAAAAGCAGATTGAGGCAATGAAGGAGAGCCGAAAGTACAGAAAGAGATAAGGGAAGGAGAAGAGAGAGAGAGAGAGAGGGGGGGGGGGAAGGGAGTGAAAAACCACAAAACATCCGATCAACATCGTCCATGTAAACACCTAGTAGTCTAGGGCTTCCAGTTATATATGTTAACTATATATGACGTAGATAGACGACGAATAATTTTTAACAAGAACATTCGCGTCAACGACTAGTAATAATAATTATTTAAAAAAATAACAAAAATAATAAAAAAAATCGTGATAACGACGATAATGTACGAAAAAAACATGTGCGAAGGACAAAAAAAAAAATGCAAAAAGAAAAAAAAAACAACAACAAACAAACTTATATACACACTTACTACATACATTTAACTTTAAACATGTTACCTTTTGATGTAAATTGTTAATAAAACCAGCGGTTACGTATACATTATTTGGTTATTATAAAATATAGTTTTCGATCGTGTTAAAAAAGTACGAAAAAGCCAAAAAAATAAGAAAGATAATGTTCAGCCATCTTTGAAATGTTATGAACAATTGATTTTCAATAATAATAATAATAACAATGCGGAAAAATTCATCAATTGTTTGAACTAAAACGTTCAACGTTTGTCAATTCTTCTTTGAACCCTTTTTTTCAATCTTTCAACTCAAGAGGAAATTGCCATGACGAAAAATCTATCGTTTATTTCTGGTCAATTTTATTCCATTTGCTATATTTTTGTTACAGTCAAAATAGAATTTTTAACCGTTTTACTATGATAATTTGATTTTGATATCGGTTCTAAGAGTTAAAAAATAAAAAAAATACTCGTCTGGACTGGAAAATCTTTGTGCCTAGTGTTTTTTATTGTATTTCGTTAACTTCCATCGTTGAAGAGGCTTTTATATTTATTGACAACTCTTGTGTGCTCAAAAAAGTAAAAAAACTGGTTGTATGTGAAATTTTTTCAAACTTTTGCCATTTTTTTAAATTTTTCACTTTTAAAGCTGACGAAGTCCTCGTTTTATATGTCAAATTTGAGAATTCATTGATTTTCATCACTGGAATAAAAATGATAAGACACTTTAGCACGTCATCAAAAATCATTTCAAAGAAAAACAATCGTTCGTGTAGTTAAAGCGTGTAATTATTATATGTAAAAAAAACTGCGTATACCAACACGAAAAAAAAATGTCTAAAAATACAATTTAATGAAAATGTACTAGTTTTTTACCATCGTCATGGAAATTCCCCCTTAAGTCATTCGTGAATGAACCTTTTGCGAAAATACTGATTAACATTGACCTCGGATTACTCCTGTTTTTTTTTTTAACTCCAGTTGTTCCCAACATGGGTCTCAATGACCCATGAGAATTTGCGCGCCAATAAATCTTGGAGGAATTGATGTTTTTCGACTATTTTTTTTTTTTTTTAACAATAAAACAACTTCTTACTAAGCGAATAGTACAAGACTCAAAGTGGAAAAACAATTCGTTCCATTGAAGTCGAAGCAGAAGGAAAGTGCTTTTTAATTTAGTAGAAATTGACGATTTCATCCAGGGTCAAAATGACCCAATGGTAGTAACGTATGAGCTGATGGAAACTAGTAATCATCGAGCAATCAAATTATAATTGTATTAAAATACTCATCAAGGTAAGCAAATTGTTATTATTTTTATCGAATTTTTGCATGTACTTGATTTTTTTTTCTTTTAAATTTTATACATGACGATTAAAAACCGCAGTATGAGAATTACAGAAGATTGTTAGGGAAGAAATAATAAAGACGATTCTTCGAAATTGGTATTCGATTTTATTGAGCGTACCATAGAATAACTAAACCTCGTAAAAATGTTATTATGCCTATA
This sequence comes from Campoletis sonorensis, assembly GCA_013761285.1. NCBI lineage: Eukaryota > Metazoa > Arthropoda > Insecta > Hymenoptera > Ichneumonidae > Campoletis > Campoletis sonorensis. The sequence goes on from JACEOJ010000094.1 coordinate 1,335,570, forward strand.
AACGCGGTGGTTTTAGAAGCTACGATGCAGTCTATTATTATTTGTTTTTCAAATATACGAAAATGTACGGAATTCGCCATATTTGAAGTAAGTTAAAATTCCCATTAACTGGGAACTTGAAAACCTCTCAAGATTCTCAACAACTGGGACAAACGGTTTTAAAAACATGAAAAAAATATTAAAAGGATTGTATCAACAAATTATACCTTTCGATTTTGTTTTCTTTTTACTCATGTTCTTCTTTTCTCTCAATAATTTATACCGTTTTCATGTACTACTGACCTACATCAATAAATAGTGTTGCAATATTCTCTTCAATATTCTTCCTCGTCGTAATCATAAGCGTAACCGTCATCTTCGTTATATTGTCCCAGCATTTGGCCCACTGTCATCTCTTGCGGATTCAATTCTATTTCTTCTTCAGCGAGCTCATCATTTTCCGTTGCTAAAGAAATTTGGTAGAAAATATTAAATTCAATACATTTTAAACGAAACTATGGATCATTTTTTTGCAATTTTGAATTTGTATGAGCGTTGAATCATTTTTTAATGAATTAACATAATATTTTAACACAATTTCGTCATTAAAAGTCAAACTTTGTAACTGACAAGTCAATCAATTTAGGACCTACAAATATTTACTCGAATAAAATGAGAATTTGAGTCACTAAATATGATTTTTGTGCAATTGCGTTTTGTCTTAGACACTGAATTATTTAATAAACATACTTTCGTAACAACGACACCCGAGAATATAACTTTCTAACTGAGCAAATTTTAAGCTACCGGCGAATAATGAAAAACCATAAAAAATGCGGCCTGCGAAGTACATAAGAGAGTGAAGGAATGAGGAAGTATTTAATTACGAAATTCTTACCGACATCCGGCGTCTCAGGGGGATAAGAATCGTCTAAAACTTGTGCTTCGTGTTTTGGTGAGCCAGACAAATTTTTCGGTTCCGTTACCTTTGGAGGTGTCTCGCTGATTTTCACTTTTTTTGTCGGGGTTGGTTCCTGCTTGATTTTCGCAGACTTTTGGGTATTTGTCCTGAAATGAAGGTAAAATCAATATTTCCATTTTTGAAATAAATTAAAACCTTGAGAAGAAATAGCGACGATAAGAATTCGTCAATAAAGAATTAATCCTCACCTTGTTTTTTCTGGCTTTGGAAGTTCGGTATCGGATTCGATGTGCGCTGCTACTTCGTTACCAGACAACACGTTATTCGATACTCCAACGTTTAAACTTCTCAAGACTTCATAATTGATTTTCGATGAAATTCTCTTTTCTTGTAACATTTTTTCGATGGCTTCGCCTGATTAAAATTATTTATTAAAGTGGATGAGCACCGTTCATTATTTTTAATATAAAAATAGAGTATTGCAATTTGTGTATCGATTTTCAAGGGAGAAAAACGTACCTGCTGTGCTAGCAGCGCCCTGATTTTTATTCCTTTTAGGGGCAACGCGTCTTTTTTTTCTTTCCGGTTTGCCTTCCTCTTTACCTTTTTTGCGTTTCTCTTCTTTTTCTGTAAACCCAACATTTCATAAACTATTATTAAAGCCTTGAAGACAGTTCTCATTCTATTAAACTATTTTTTTTTTTATTCCAAAGATTCGAATATATTTCAGTATTTTTTTATAACAGAAGAATTTTGAAAAAAATACTCCACAATTGTGTAAAGTTTGAGTTAAGATTTTTGTCCATTATTTTCATATGTCAAGGTCTATTTTTTACGGTATTTCAATTTCGTTGGTTTTGTTCCTCTAAATCTCTTTTCACTTCAAATTCTATACAAACCTTGTTGTTCCTGGAGATAAGTAGCGTTGATTTTGTTCCACAAATTATGTTTTGAATTCGCTTCTCTTTCCGTCATAATGTAACTGTCCAATTCCTCGTCATCCAGATCAGTAATGTCTATTTCACCGGTGGCCTAAAAAATCATTGAATCATTAATGACGCCAAAGTAGCAGATGTTCGAAAATACGAGTGATTATTACAAAGCTTACGTTTTCAAAAGCTGACAGAGTTTTTTCGCCACTGTTATTGTCTTTGTCCTTTTGTTGCGTACACAATCCCATTGACGCAATATCCGGTCCTTGAAATCGTCATATTTTCAATAATAATGAAATTCATAATAAATGTTGAATGGTAAATGGTGAAAAGAAATGGTAATAGTGAAGAGTAAATTATAAATAGTAAATTATAAATGGTAAATAGTAAATAAATTACTATTCATCATTACTTTTTATTCTTCATTTATCATATTATTACTATTTACTATTTATAAATAGTAAATAAGTAAGTATGAATAGTAATTAATAGTTTGAAATTTAGAAAAAGATTATTAATCGATGAGGAAAAGATGACATTTGTTTTGTGCTAATCTTACCAAGTCCAGTCATGAGTGAGTGAGAAATAACAGAAGCATTCCGTAACGTTGAGGCCTCAGTAGGATCATCAGGATCACTTTCAAGACAGTGATCAACGACACTCAATGTACTTTCTTTGATGAATCTCGAGGTTTCTAAGTCTTCGACTCTTCGTTCTGTAAACGAATGAAAATAATAAATAAACTAATTAATATTGAATATTTGTTCAATCTTCTTTTCTTGCATGATTTAATTACAATGGTTTATTTGTCTTATTACCATCCACTTTGCGATTAACTTTTGCGAATTTTTGATCTTCCAGTTGTTTGTCGATTTCTGACTGCAAATCGTTGAACTCGGTGTCTATGTTTTCCAGCTGTAACACAAAAATCAGGATTAAGAGACAGGCTTCTCGAAATTTACAGTCAATAAGATGTTTCTTTACTAATTAGTCACACTTTTTACAACTTTTGATGGTTTTGACAAATTTATTATGGAGGATCCTCAACCGAAGACCAAAATATCGAAAATAATTTAACATAATCAAATTTTTTTTTGAGCAAATGAATTATTTACGGTGTGGGACATAAATTTAGCACCTTTTGGAGACGTTCTCTATCTTTTTTACGAGCTGCTTTGAAGGCTGGTGGATCTTGTTCCTCTTCGAGATCGACGGTCATAAATTCTTCCAATGTTAATGCACTCGAAGGTGTATCACCAAATTCGATTAGCCTAGAAGAATTTGTTTTACAGTCTTATTTTTTTTACCTGATCGCAATACAATGATTTCAAGATAAAATACTAAAAAAAAAAATGAATCTCTATTTTTACCTCTTTCGTAACGTCGACTCGTGAACTTTAACTATTTTTATTATGTCAGCTGGAGATCGACTGAATTCGTGTAATCGAGCTGCCATTAACAATGCTGCAAAATATATGAAACGTGCGTGAGAAAGTTTATATGAAACAGTGCGTGAGAAAGTTTCAGAAACGACAATTTTTTTAACGAAAGATAGATCGAGGATAAATGTAATATATTTTTTAAATCTTTTATTGATTTTCTATTGATCATAAGTCACAAAATCAATCAAAATAATGTTAAAAACTGGAACATTTCATTAAATCTTCGTTTTTGAGGTTGAGGCAAATGAAAAATTCTCTATTCATGAATTAAACATGACTTTTACCTGCTCCACATAATCCTGATGGCCTGCGGCCACTGTGAATACTGTCGCGTTTCATCCTTTGTACCAATCTCAATGCGGTCATTGAAACTTCATGAGTTTTCTCTCCAAACTCAAGTTTATTGGCGAATCTCATAATGTAGAGGCAAGGATCTTGAACAAATCCATCAATCCAAAATTTAACGTCACTAAAAGAACTATTCAAGGTATTTGTCTCGCAACAAACAACACTTTGAAAAATTCGTTTTCCAAACAATGTACGAAAGCTTGTAAATAAATACCGGAATACCGTAATAATGTTATTTCGGGAGAAACAATTATTGGAATGGAAACCTTTTAATATTATGAAAGAACTGCTTCGTATTAAGTTCAGAGTTTCAGAAATGACCACATTTTTGACGTCTGTCAATAGTCACTTTCACTGCTTCCTGTTGCTATATCCCAGAAATTGAGGGACGAAATTCCATTTATTTTTTGTATGTGTAACAGAGAATTTTTGTAAATCTAAAAAAAACTGTGAAAAGTATTGAATTTATGGCGAAAAATAGATGTAAAACTGCCAATACTTTGACAGAAAATATTTAACATATAAAATGTCAAATGTTTTGAAGATTTAGTAAATAATCAGAGAACTGTGGCTTGAATATTTCGAGTTAATTTTGAAATTGTACTTTGACTTGTATGGGAAAATGTTCTGGCGAGACGCTGGCTTTACGAGCTTAACGAATCATTGATTAAATTCGTCGCCTGTACGTGACAGAATATTTTTTGTAACAAAAAGCTTATTATAAAGTATGTGTTCTCTGATAATCACACACCTGGCAAACCTGATCTTGATGCACAGTGGAGATTAATAATCCGAGTGTCACTTGTAAGTGACACGTTTTTGAAAAACATGGAAAATTGACAATTTTTTTCGTATTTGAATTTATTCGTGACCACAATGTTACGAACGTTTTTTTGACAGTTTTGATCAATTTTGTTTTAGGAACGTAAGAGTGAACGCAAAATTATGAAACCACCTAAAATTCTCAGAATATTTCGAACATTATGTGATGTACAAAAAAGTGAAAAAAAAAGTTGAGCACGATATGTTTACTCTATTGTTGGATATCTTTCTTCTATTTACTTTTTCCCAAACTCCTGGGCAGTCGATACAAATATAATGCGATGTTTATGTTTACTTTTACGACGCTATTCCATTTCCAAGAATATCTCTCTTTGAGCGTGTAAAGAAAAAAGCTTACAAGGGACACGCAATAACTTGCTATATTTAGAAAATCGAGAATCATATTGTAACGGGATTCGTAGAAATATTTTTCATCGTAGAATCGTTTAGAATAGAAAATTCAAAAGATTGATCAATTTTCTTATCCACTCGCAATAAATGGATAAACGAAACATGGAAAAATTCATTTATCTTTCATAAAAGATGCAAGAAAAGTAGATCCTCGTGTTTGTAAGAATTATTTTGTAAATCTGGATCATCCATAGCGTTAAAGCATTGTGAAAATTTGCGAATAAAAATCCCTCGTGCGTCATTGTTCAATCAAACATTTTTTAAAATTTCTGCTGATCTTATTCATGCCTAATTTCGTTTAGGGATAAAATAACGTCAGTCATAAAAAATAACAGAAATTTTCAAGTATCAAAATTTTCGAAAAAACAAATGAATAAATAAAGAACATTATTTTCGTATTTCAGGAACTTTTTTTCCAAGTCTCAGAAAATTATTAAATCAAGGGATAAAAATTAGGTATTGGGAATGAAAATAATAAAAAGCGTCTTCCAGGAGATTTGAGGGATGTTGGATTTTCTTCGAATTCGAGAGACCTGCGCGAGGACGCATGCGCGCTAAGTTGGATTCCTATTTATCGAGCGTCAGATATACGTGGTGAAAGCAGAGAGAGAATCCTAACAATTACCGAAAATGCAACGAAGCTGTTGTCTAAAGCTTTGATAGTCGTTAATCACAAAGCACAACGCGGTACCCGAGTGAGTTGGTGGCGGGAATTATAAACTCGCGTGTAGTTTTAAAAATAATGGCGATGTCAAATGTATACTCGAAAATGTCGACGAAACCAGTGAAACGTTTTCAAGATAACAACCTAGTTGAAACCCAAACTAATGCTTGGGTCAATGGTAAGATAGCATAACTGTTGTTGGCTTTTACTTCACCCTGTTTCTATCTTTCTATTCAATCAGTAATTCGGATTATTGACTGTTTGATTTCCCACGATATTCAATTATTTACGAAAAATAAACGCATTTCGGCTCCCTGAAAAACACGAGAGCATCCAGAGGACAACCTTCATTTACATACTCGATGTCAACACGCCCAAAATAAACTCTGCGATATCTCGCAGCTTTGCATCTCAAAAAATCGATTTTTTTAATTTTTTGCATTCTTTCAATTGAATTTTATTCTTTTTTGTTCATGGCAAAAATGTTAACATTATTGTTTTGTAATCAAATGCTCGATTTCGTTAGGAAAAATACCTAAGCAAGATGATATTTTTTTTTCACTTCTACTATAATAATAACATTTCGAAATACGCCAAGACTCTTTTTGACTCAAGATTTCTTTCCCGATATCAATTCATTGTGTGAGTCAAGAACGAAAAATAATTTCCAAAGCATACGTAAACAACGAGGGGTGAACGTCAAACGTCAGTTCGATGAAACTGTAGGTCAATATCATTGTAGTGTCTCATTGTTTACAGTAGTATAGAAAGTGTTTACAGATTTTGGACAAACCATGAAATGAAAAGAAAAAATACATTGTTTCCTTTCAAATATTAATTTACTTTAATTTTTATTTAATCTTCTTCACGGTCCGATTTTGGAAAAATCTTCGAATAATAATAAAGAATACAAAAAATAGATCACACTTTGCACGCTTAAAAATTTCATAATCAACGTTTTCTAAGACCTTTGAATCGATCGGATTATATTCTGTTTAGATTAAAAAGAATCATGGCATAAAAAAGCTGCAAGATCAAGTTTTTTAAATTTGATATTGTAATGAAGGAATAGAAACAATTCCGGTTTCGTAAATGTCTCACGCGCTTGCGCTTCTGAGGTTAAAGGTAAAATAACCGTAATAAATAAATCGAGGAATAACCATTGAAACAACTGTCAATTCTGTAGATACGCGAAATAAAAAATTGTGAGTAAAAAATGTTCAATTGATTAATGACTCATCAATTCATCATTAAGTCGTAATTGCTTGGACAGAAAAACATTATTGATTATTTGAAATGACGAAGTCTCTGTTTTGAGCCGAAGAAAACCGAAGTTCCACGAAAACATTCGGGTTCTTTCGGTATTACTCCGACGATAAATATAATCGTGTGTTCTTCGTGGTGGTCCAGTGTCAAAGTATTCGATCAAATCGTAAAACAATACATAATAATCCCATGGTTATTCTTTAACGATTTAATTTGCTATCGGTGCTGATGGATGGACAGGAGAAAAAAGTGTTGTGCTCTAGCTTGAAGAAATTTGGACTATCATGTCGTTTCGGACCGCTCGCACGACGATATGTAGCGAGAGCTTAAATTATACAGGAATTCGTCGCTAATTTCGTCAGCAACTTGACCGTTGTTCACTAAATCATGTTTACTGACGGTAAAAACTGACACATTTTTCTTTATTCGACATCTTATTCATAACCAATATTGAAATTTGACGGAAAAAACAAGTCTCTGAAAAACATAACCTCCAAATTTTCGTAAAAAAAATCTAAAGTACAATTGTCAACGTTTCTTTGACATTTACTCCAGTTTTCAATTCGTTCTATAACAACCGTGAAAAATAAACTTAAAGAATGCAATATTGTACGGGGTCAAAAGTACGTGGAGCACTGAATCTTTGTTCTTGTTTCAATTGCACAATAACATTACAAAGCAAAAAAATTGGATACAGTGAATTATAATTTTTCCCAGAACCAGCAATTAATATTCTTCTATTTCCATTGAAACTATCAACTTGACAGTCACAGAACTTTCGATTTAAATATTGATCAAAAAATTCGATTTGTCAATAAGTCATTACAACCTTTTGCCAGTTCTACTAAAATTGCCATTATTCAATCACAATAACAATGAAAACTATTCTTATTCTACAGTTCACAATTTCCTTAGAAGTTTGTGAAAGTAATAGAAACTATTCCTATCGAAGATTTCATGTTCAGAAAACAGAAATATCTGTAAAAACTCCCAATATTCACTTTTACTTTCTATCAATACATCTCAAAACCCAATCTGTCAAAATATTAGTTTTTCTCTGACAAACCATGACTCAGATCCTTTCATAATTGAGAATAGAGTGAATAAGAGTCTGTAGGAAAGTTTCATCTACATACATAAGCAGAAACTCCGAAAAGACTTGTTTTATAAGCAAAATAATAAATGTTACAGCGGAGTCACCCAGCAACAATGTTTCGGGCTCTCCGCCACCGGTCATACCGTTCTTGCCACAGATGATTCTCCAAAGAGAAGACGTAATAAATCAGCCACAAAGCGCTCCAGTATCTCCTCTCTCGTCACTATCTTCTCCAATTTCACAACTAAGTCTACCCACTTTAGAAGACTGTACTCAAGACCCAAACTGGCAAGCCACAAAGTCTACCGTACGAGAACGAAATGCCGCCATGTTCAATAATCATCTCATGGCTGATATACAATTCATTGTTGGTAGCCCAGGTAAGGATTTCAATGACTTTGCAACCATTTTTTAGCAGGTTGATTACAATGAAATGATGAAAGGGATCCCAACGAATAAATTGGTGCTCTTCCTATTAATTTTCATTAAAAATCACTGCACCAATTATTCAATGAATTCAAAATTGTTTGATGCAAATTTTAGAACTCATTGACAACAGAAGTGGAGAAAATCTTAGTCCTTGAAAGAATGAGAAAATAATTTTGACAGAAATGTCAATAAAAACAAAAGTCTTTGATTGTCAAATACTTTTTCATACTGTAGAAAGAAAATTTTAATTGTAGGTCATACACGCTCCATACCGGCTCACAAGTACGTACTAGCAACCGGTAGTTCAGTATTTTACGCCATGTTTTACGGTGGCTTAGCGGAAAACAAAAAAGACATTGAAGTGCCAGACGTAGAGCCTGCTGCCTTCCTCGCACTGTTGAAGTGAGTAGAAAATTATTTTTGGATCTATTGCATTTTCAGGAAGCATTCCAGACTATAGTGATTTACTGTTTTAAAACTTTTTTTGTTTTTTCAAGTTTGAATATCAATAATGAAAATACTCGATGTGAGAAACCGCGAAATTGATCCATAAATATCTGTTTCAACAATTTTTCAATAATTTCATCATTGCACCATCAATTGCAAAAATTGTACCTGAAAACCCATTAATTTTTTCGATACAAAGATAAAGATAATTGCGTAACCGAATTGTATTTGTAAAGAAAATGAACTATTTTGACAAAAGTAAAAAAAATAATTACTTCAAAGACTTCAGGTGGGCAATGTTGAAAAAAAAAATTACTTTCGAAAGTTGGATTGTTGGATCGCTTGAAAGAAAAGTTGCAACGGTAAATATGTTTTTCCAGGTATATGTACTGCGACGAGGTTCATTTGGAAGCAGATACAGTTTTGGCAACGCTGTACGTAGCGAAAAAGTACATAGTCCCACATTTGGCACGTGCTTGTGTCAGCTACTTAGAAACAAGTTTGACAGCAAAAAACGCGTGTTTGCTACTGAGCCAATCTCGCCTATTCGAAGAGCCTGATCTTATGCAACGGTGCTGGGAGGTCATTGATGCTCAAGTAAGTTAAAAACAGGGGATTCTTCTAATAGGTTACGTGAATTAACGAGAGGTAGAATTGCGCTATAACAACGAATCTGTATGACACAAATAAAATCCTTCTGCAGGTCCTTCCTCGTCAGTCGTCACTTTTGTCCAACTTTTGATATGCTTAATTAATAACGAAATAAACAAACAAACGATGTTTAACAAGTTCAAATGAATCTTCTGGAATAATTCAACCGTTTGACCTTTGCAATATTCGCCCATTTCGACTATTTCGAAAATCTTTGAGACTTCGTGCAAACATTTTTCATGCAGCGAATCTATTTATTGTTCAAAGTTTACTTTTTGCCCATTTTTGTGCGATAAACCTAGTTTTTAAAACTCCTGAATATCGACAATTTCAAAAATGTAAAAACTTGAAAACATAAAAGCAATTTGTTTGCATTTATATGAATTTTTATAACGTCGTAAATACTTGAAAACCGATTGTTTCATCGAACCATTTACAGACGATGTAAAAATTGCGACAAAATTTCGTGCTCTACTCAATTTTTTAATATTGTGTTCTTCGTGTGACAATTTCGTTTGTAAAATTCATTCAATCCGTTGCCGAAACTGTTACGAAAGATGTTACATTTGTTTTCTTGTAAAATAAATAACAAACTTTGTTAAAAAAAAGATTAAGTCAAACTGGCCTCCTTACGACTATTCAATCGTAACAGTTTTGCCAATCTTTTTGCCTACTTATCAATCTCAAATAATCAAAAACTTTTATAATTTTCTACTGTTCCGAAATATCAATTTTTTTTTGAACAAACGGAATATCCTGAAATTATAGAATATTGTAGAATGTAATTGAACTTTCCCCTGGATTCTGTGTCTCTAGAAATTTAACATTTTCGAGGATTCATTTTAAATTATTTCGAAAAAAAAATACTTGAAAGTATCAGTGGATTGTCTAAATATCTGTTCGGTATTGTTAAAAAATTCATGAATTACGATTAAGACATAAAATATGAAAATACTGTTGACTGTCCACTGCCTCTAAACAATTTCAATGAAAATCTTGTTTCTCTTGGGACCTGTAATTAAGATTTTTCTTAAACTCATTAAGATTGCGCTCAAAAATGATGCCATGCGAAGAAATTTCGCAAACAAAATGTACAATTAATGTTAATTACTGTATGATTCTTCGTGTTAATTCAATAAGTTAATTCGTGGCTATAATTTATAAAAAAAAACTACATGAATTATTAGCCAGAGCTGTGTTCTCTACGTAGCGTAGGTTTTTTGTTATATAAAAAAAAACAAATGATTTGTAACAAACTAGCAACTTGTTAAATGCGTAAAAATGATAAAACGATCAAAATATATGTAACATCATAAAAAGATGAGTAGTAGTAAAAATTGATGAAAATAAATGAATATATTAATATGAAATATGTTTTTAATGATTTAAATGAACATTTGTCGACAGGCTGAAGTGGCGCTGAAATCCGACGGTTTTCTAGACATTGATATACATACCCTCGAATCAGTTTTGTCCAGAGAAACACTGAATTGCAAGGAAATTCATTTGTGGGAAGCTGCACTAAGATGGGCTCCTGCTGAATGTATCAGACAAGAATTGGAGCCTACACCAGTCAATCAAAGAAGGCTCTTAGGTACGCTAAGGCGATATTTTAATTGCTATGAAAAAAGCATAGTATCAAAGTTTGCATCATTTGAATGCAAATCCTCGTTGACTGAGTCGTCAGCTTTTATTTCATTTCGCATCTCGGTGGGTTTAGTCAATTCGGGATTAGTTTTGCTAAATATTTTTGAAAAAACTTGGTTTCATTTCAACGATGCAAACGTTAAAGAAAAATTCTATAACACCAATGATCCAATTCGAATATTATTTGCAGGCTCTGCCTTAAATTTAATCCGAATACCGGCGATGAGTGTCGAAGAATTCGCGAATAGTGTCGCACAGACAGGAATTCTATCACAACAAGAAACGATCGACCTTTTTCTCCACTTTACCGCTAGTACCAAGCCTCACTTGCGTTATCCAATAAAGGCTCGTCAAGGATTAAAAACCCAGGTGAGATTTTGGCAGACTGAACAAAAATGCTCTTTCAATTGGAACAACTTATTATTCTCAATCCTGGAGGACCAAAGTGCATTTAAAAAATGTGAAATAATTGTTTATCTTTGGGCAGGTTTGTCACAGATTTTTGTCGTGTGCGTATCGATCGAATCAGTGGCGTTACAGAGGCCGATGCGACTCGATCCAATTCAGCGTTGACAAACGAATATTCGTTATTGGTTTCGGTTTGTACGGAAGTTCATCGGGTGCAGCGGATTACAATGTCAGAATCGAACTAAAAAGACTGGGTCGGGTTCTGTCGGAAAATCATACTAAGTTTTTTTCTGATGGTTCGAGCAATACGTTTCACGTGTATTTTGAAAGCCCAATACGTATTGAACCTGAAAGTTTTTACACTGCAAGTGCTATTTTGGATGGTGGAGAATTGAGCTATTTCGGACAAGAAGGAATGTCCGAAGCCACTGTTGGTAGTGTAAATTTTCAATTCCAATGCAGCTCAGAAAGTACAAATGGCACAGGCGTACAAGGAGGACAAATTCCCGAATTGATATTTTACGGTCCTTCTGTCGACGATTAATCGACTTTCATTATAATATTCTCCCATTCTCTCATCAACAAAACAAAAAGAGCTGATGATGACCCGCTCGGCTCATAGGAGTCCGAACGTCATCAAAACGTCCAACGTCCTTTGTAACGTTTCAGGTGGACTTTTTTTAAAATAAAATTCAGCGAGGCAGTTGGTTGATAACTTTGTAGCAACAAATTCGCGTTCCTATTATATAAATAACCTTTGTAACAATGTTAATATGAATTTTTTTCAATTTCCTTAACAAAAATTTCAATGGAATTCTCAAACCCAAGCTCAGGATCAACGAAGAAAAAGAGTTTTCCCCATGGGTTTTGAGCTTTTCGAATTTTTCACCAAATATCGATTCTTTTGTGTTTTTTTTTTGTTCACTACAAACTTCAGGTGTTTGTGGGTAAATATCTGAAAATTTTTCTTAACCTGATCCACTAATTGCCCGGAAACTCCTTAACGGAGTCAATTTGTAAGGTTTTCTTTCAAATATACTTTAGTGTCGATCCCTGTTCTTTTGACATTGTAAAAAAAATGTATAAAATTGTAGAATTGTGTGTAACGAAGTACAACGATCGTGTTAAGGTAGTAAAATGTACTTTTCTTCATTAGATTAATTTTTGATTGCATGCTTAGAACAGTAATATCCAAATAAGTAAGAAAGTTTCAGAACTTCGTTCTTTTTGTAGTTGGGAATTTTTTAAATTAAAGCTCGAACCTTTTGTACACATCTGCTGTGTAAATCAATGCCAAATGTCTCTTTTTCTTTTTTAAACATCGGCCCAGTCCATGTAAATTCGTTTCAAGACTTATAAGTTCCTTTTTGTTTAATTATGTTTCTGTGAGACCCCCAAATAATATTGCACATTTATAATGCATCGTTAGAAACTTAGAAAAACTGTGTCACGCTCAACCATCGATGCTCGAGCCGATGCATGCACAATCGGTCACCCATTCCAGTGCCGACATCGCTCGAACGTAATCGGAGAATCACCAAAGACAAAAACTCACTTCGGATCTGTCGCTGTCGGTAAAAACCAACAAATCGAATTTCCGGAGATTTCATATCATTTAAAAAATTCTAATTATTATTTTTAAATCCTTTGTTTATGAGAATATAAAAAACCCTGATTTTTATGGTTTCTTGACAAAATCGTACGATGGACGACATTGCGACTGAGGCAGGCGACAGTATCTCCAAAGAATCAAAGTTTAAAAACTAAATGGCAAAAGAAATCGACGAAAAGAACATTTCTCGAACGCTGCCACATTATAGTCTTTCTATAAAAATTGTGTACAAACAGTTTGAAGCGAGCGAGTTTGAAAATTAGATAATTTCGATAAACTCACCCATCGATGGTATGTTGATGCACAATGCCTGTGTGAAACGCAAATAAGTTCGTCCCAGCTCGTGAACGCAAATCTGGAGAACATCACTTATGTCGATCAGCATATCTATTCGATAAATTAAGGGCTATTTTGAGGTAAAAAATTGGATGAAAGTTGAAACACCGGGGGTTCCACAAAATAAAGTCGAAACGATTTTCGAATGTTTTTGGGCTCCGCAATTGAGGAGTCAAAAGATGAATGAATTTTGTTGATAGAATCAAAAACTAGAGATTTCAAGATAAAAATTGCTATGAAGAATCCACGAAAGTTCAAAAATGACCTCGAAATTCGATGCTAACAAAGATCTTTCAATTTTCTTGAATTTTGTATTAAATCAAGTCTCTAAAGGAAATATATTGCGGTATAAAATGTTTCAAAGGATACGAGCTGTTCCTTCTGTCCGGCAAGTGATGTAGACGCAAGCTGCATGATTGTGAGCCTGTTTTCTTCCCCTTGTTAAATGGCGACTCAGTGCCATTTTGTAAAAGTTTACCGATGTATCGATGCAATGCTGGTTTAAGCTGAAAAAAAAAGCACAACAATTAATAAACAAAATGTTACTTAAGTTTGCAATGATAATGTTTCCAATTCCTTGCTTTTCCAATTGTTACAAATCATTACTTCAAAAATAAACCAATTTTGACATTGTTCCAATGCATTCCATGAAAATAAAGCAATTCAAGTAATGTCTCACACTAAGAGCAATAGGAATCGATTTATTTCTTTTGTTACAAAGCAAATATTCAATAATTATTGCAAATAAAAACTGTAACTCACTGTAACTGCATGCACAAGTGTGTGATGCCTTTCTTTGCATTCTGAATAGTAATTTCTCGTGACTCCTTGCCATTGACATGATATGCTGGAATCAGATAATTCTTAATTGCAGAGAAAACATTATTGCATGGGGATCTACTTCAAAATAATTGAAGATGCAATTTTCATTGAACAATTTTCAAACATTGTGGGAACAAAAAATTATTGCATTTCAGGATGCATTATGGTTTGTTTTTAATTCAATCCAATTGAACTTTCTTTTTTAATTATTGTATGAAAGCAATTTCTACACCTTATGAAAAAATTTAGTTATTTTGAGAACGTTGTCAATAAATTTGGAAAACCTGATGTAAAATTCATGGATCATGACAGAAATCCAATTTTTCATTAATTCCAAAACAAATTCGGTCAAATTTTTTTTACTCTATAATTTGGTTAAATGATGAAATGGAAAATTAGCCAACCTGCTCCAAAGCCAGTAGCTCCGCCTGTACTATCATTAGCTACAAATTGGCCAAGGACCATCATATTTCCTGAGGGCGTCTCCTCGAAAGTAGTTTCGCTCACAATGAGTTGATCTTCCAGTACGAAACCACATTGTGTACATACTGCGTCTCCTCTTGCTGGATCAGTTTCTATGTCTGTGGAACCACAGTTCCTGCACTTGCTTCCCGCCATCTGTCAAATAAATATAAAACTTCGAATCCAATATTGTAGAGCAATTAATTTTCTACACGACGTGTCTCTTACTTCAACGTTTCATTATCTTTCTATTGCTGTGTCTCAAAAACTGAACAAGCAAAACCCTTTTTTTCTTCTTGATAATTGTCATAAAATGTTTCTACATGATTACGAATTAGTAAAAAATATAAATCCAATGAACACATTGTTTTTTTTTTAGTATTGTCGTTGTATTTCTATTTTTTTTTGAGATATTTAATAATGAAACGTGTTCTTAATTTCTGGAAATAATGTTTTCATGATTATCGCAAACTCAGTCTGGTGCTTGCGAATAAAATTGCATTCTAACCTACGATAATTTTTATCAACAAATGGAAGTCGTACTGTACCTTTATTCGGAATAATTTTATTCACGATTCCTTATTGTTATTACAAAAACACCACTAACACAAAAACTGTTTTACTCTTGTGTGACAATTGAAAATAACGAATAGTTCACTACTTGTACGGTTGTTGAAGAAGAACAGTACGAGTTTGACATGTAGCACAAATCACAAAACACTAAACTAAAACCGTTGAAATTGAAGGTTAGAGAAAATATCCGGGACTCACAACAACAAAGATTGGAAACTGATGTAAATTTCAATCCCTGAAGGTGATCTATCAGCTGCAGGAGTGGGGGGTCGATAACGGAAAAGTAGACGCACGTTGTTCTCGGAAGACGCTTGATATTCAAAGAAAAAGGGCTAAAATATATGTTCTGTCCAAGAACAACGTCCATCTACGTTGTTACACACCGCGAAACTGATCGATCACCATGTGATTTTACTATCGAGTATATTTGTCGAATGATGTAACGAAAATTATTATTTGATGAGTTTATTTTTCGATGTATCGAAGTAAACTAACGAGTTCGAAGTAAACTTGTGTGGTCTCTGTGTTCGGTTTGTTTACGTTCTGCGCGATGCCGCGATCCCGTGTGTTCGCTACGGTTGAGCGGGCTGTAGAGTGGGGGAACGTTCGCTGCGCCGGGGTGGGGTTCAGTTATCAGTTTAATCTGGGCTGGGAGTCGAACGCTTCAGTCCGATCGAGTTTATTGCACAATAAACACCCGGTGCCAGTCAATCGATATAACCCTTCAAATCTATTATATCAACAATGGCAACAAATTCAGAAAGCCAATCAACCACGACGCCTAAACATAAAATCAAGGTAGGTAAAATTTTACTCGAGCTATCAACAATAACTATGTGTTCTGTCGAGACGCAATTTTTCAAGGACGAATCTATCATATCTCCATTAGAATACTGTGTCACGTGTTTCCTTAGCAATCAAAACTTTTATCAATTTGTTGAATGTATGAAACGAAATCGCTTGGTAGATTATTATGTTTATCAAGATTAAATTATCTCTTTACGATAAACGCGTTCTTTAACTTTGTCGTAACAATTTTTTATTTTGTTGTTTGCAATGTTTATACTGTCATGTATATAATTAATAGCATTTCATCCAAGATCGAATTCTATTTTCTAACACAATTGAAGTTTCCAACGATAATAAAAAATCTGTTTTCTCAAGTTGAATTTTTTGGCACAAAAATACTCTTACCAAATCAATTGTTCATTACTGATCACTAATAAAACTATTTTGCAAATTAGAGCTTTTTTAAAAAAATTATCACTACCAAATAGTCAGGAGTTTCGACTTGCTATTTGTTTTTTTTGCACAGCATCGAAAGGTCTTTTCCAAATTCTTCATTTTTTCCTGTCAATTCTCAGGTGGGAATAATTGGAGGCTCTGGATTAGACGACCTGGCAAAACATATATTACAGGGCAAAACAGAAGTTGAATCTCAGCCTGACAATTTCATCGGATCACCAGCCATTAAAGTGACCGAAGGGATAATCGATGGAGTGCCTGTAGCAATAATTTTGAGGCAAGTTGAAAAATGTCAGATTGGAAGCATAAAGTTCATTATAGAGACTTTTCCCACCGTCTTTTCACTTAATCCATGAATGACGTAAAGTCCTTAGTCTCCATGCTTCTATTATTCATTTTTGATTCTCAAAGCCATAAGACTTTTAAGGAAAAAAGTACATTCTGTCACATTCACAATATAAAGAATAATTGCATTTTATGAGAAATTGTGAAAATGTATGATTCGTTTTGCAATTTTTTTAAACATTTATTTAAGAAATATTGCATTTGAAAGAAAAAGTAGCAAACATGACGTTTTTCCCATTATTCAGCCAATTTCTTAGCCTCTTGTCATCACAATGATGCTCATAAGGGCTCGTTTTACACGAAAAAGTTAGATCTTCGTTTCCGAAAAAGAAAAAGATATTTATCTTGATTAGAAGCAGAAATATCGCGAGAAAACTGCATAAATGCGCGCCCTGTGAGGTCGAAAAATGGCTCATGTGTTAATTTTCCTAAATCGAGAAGTAGGCCAAGAGTTTGATAAAATTGTATACACAGAATATTAAGTAAAGTGGGTCGAAGTAGGAGTAAAAAAATGAGCAAAATCGAATGTTTTTCCTTACGATACAGACACGGAGAAGGTCACAGGATAAGTCCGAGTAATGTGGACTACAGAGCGAACATTGAAAGTCTCAAGTCCATTGGCTGCACTCACATTTTAGCAACGACAGCCTGTGGTTCGTTGACGGAATCCATAAGCCCAGGGCAGTTAGTAATTCCCAATAGTTTCATAGACCGGACTCACCTGCGCAAAGGCACTTTTTTCGATGGTACGATACCCCAATATGCAGGAGTTTGTCACGTGCCTATGGAACCGGCATTTCATCCTCGGACCTCGGAAATCTTGGTCCAAGCTGGCAAAGAATTGGGAACGAATCTCAAGCATGGAGCGACTATAGTCACTATCGAAGGACCAAGATTTTCCTCTAAAGCGGAAAGTAAAGCTTTTCAGTTGTGGGGCGGACATTTGGTCAATATGACGACGTGTCCGGAGGTAAAGCCAATTATCAAAAAAAACATTTATCAATTTATATTCATTTTTTCAATACCTTGATCTATTGAGTCCAGATAAATGTTTAAATTTCATAGAGAACATCATTCAATACAATTATTCTCTTTAGAGGTGTTTTTTTACGTCATTGGATGATAATTTGTTGATTTTTACTCAAAAATCAAGTTTTTGTGTAGTTTTCTCTTAAATTGTTCTTGGGCTCGTGTTTGGACATTAATAACTTTGGTTTCGTTGGATATAAAAACAAATTTAATTGAATGTAAGAGTGATAAAAACTGATCAGCAGTTACAAAACAGTCCAAATGGATTCGAAATAGAAAAAATTGTCAAAAGGTGATGTTAGCAAAAGAAGCAGGAATTCTTTACGCGAGTATCGCAATGGCCACGGACTACGATTGTTGGCGAGAATCAGACAAATCTGTGTGTGTCGCTGACGTTATGAAGGTCTTTAAAGAGAACGTAAACAAAGTGACTCCCGTTCTCGTAAAAGCGATCAAACTAATCGGCGAACAAGATTGGGACGATGACATCGAGAATTTGAAGGTAACGTCATTTTATTCGTTCATGCACGTGAACGTCTTTTCGAATCTAATTTATATTCCCCGGTTACAGAAATTGGTCTCTGAAGGGGTGGTTTCGAGATAGTCAAACAATTCATCTGTTCTAAGATGACAAATACGAACGTTATCAAAACGCTTTCCATTCCAAAGAATGCAAAAAAAAAACTGTTTTCATGTGACGATATAATGAAAATACGTAATAATAAGATTCATACAATTGGAATTGTTTTCTTTAATATTGATTGATGAACCACTTTTTTCCTTATTTCCTGAAAATCTATTGTTCAATTGCAAAATTTTCATATAACGAGGTCAAATAGGGACACAGTAAATCTATTAGTAGCTGACTAGGTCGTACGAGGGCGAATGAGGTCAAATAGAAACCCATGAGGTCACGTACAATAAAGTAGGTCAGCCGGGGACGCCGAAGGTCACACCAGGACGAAGGAGGTCAAGGAAAATGGATTGTGGTTGAAATTTGAATAAACTGGCAACCATCCTTATCGTTGATAAATTCGTGAAATTGTCTATTCATTAAAAACTTGGATAAGAAACATTTTCTACACTCTTTGCATGACATTTCGATAAAATTCTTAGCGTATTTTCGCTCCTGCGCAAAAATTACGAGAATGAGAGGGAAGGGACGGAAACAGATTTAAAAAGAAAAGTGAATGTTACAGTAACGGAACGTGGTATTCTTTTATTTATAATTATACAGGGTATCTTATAATCGTTTGAACCGAAAGAGCGAATAAACTCTCCCGCGCGTATCTACAATTTACAATATTCTACGTGGACGATTAGTCGGTTAACGTCTGAATCGCCGGGATGTATATATTCACAAAATTAATAAACAGATGCCATGTTCGAAATCACCGTCAGAATTATTGATATTTATGATCGGTAACGAATCCTGATACAGTCGGAAATAATTCAGTCAATGAATCGCCACGACTGTGCTTACCGCATAAATGAGAGGGGTTAAGGAGCGAAAAAGAGGATTTCGAAAACGGCAAATCAAACTATGAGAAACGGCTTGAAAACAGGATATGTCGAGAAATATTGAACCAGCAATTTAACGCAACACCCCAGACACGTATTCGCATTGAGGGTAAAACATTTTGTTTAAAAAGCATTCCAAAAATGTATGGATTAAATAATAAGAACATTAAACGATAACCAATTACGCGGAACGACATTTTTCTGGATTAAGAGTCTTCACAATCTCACGTTTTCAGATGAAAATCGCATTCGAACAAAAATTCTCAACGATATTATTAAAATCTGGAAA
Organism: Campoletis sonorensis; assembly: GCA_013761285.1. Taxonomy (NCBI): domain Eukaryota; kingdom Metazoa; phylum Arthropoda; class Insecta; order Hymenoptera; family Ichneumonidae; genus Campoletis; species Campoletis sonorensis. Next base: position 1,355,268 of record JACEOJ010000094.1, read on the forward strand.
CAAAAAAATCTACAAATTATTCAGATTTCAACGATTTTTTTGCCAACCGCCACTGAAATTTTGATCAAACTTTTTCAACCACGAAAGTCTGTGGGAACTTTTTTTTTTCAATTAAAAAAAGGAATAGTTTTACTGACAATTCGAAAAATTCTGTGTTTTTTGTATACAATCAGCTACATAATAAAATTCTCTCATATCGGACAACCCATAACTCTACAGCAGTGTTCATTTAGTTAACATTAGATAATACTTCTTTTCTTTCTTTTTTTTTTTTTTTTCAAAATTCATCCTCGACAACAATGACCTTCTCCAGATTGCACGAACGAAAGAGAGAGGAGTGTTCGCTCTCTCGGCGAAATATCCGGTAAAATAAAACGTAATTTTTTTACTTATAGATCTAAATCGTAATTGTGTACAACACTGAAAATGCCAGCCGAATATCTTGGAAAGACAGTTTAAACCGATTGGAATAATGGCAAATAGGGTTTTGCCAAATTTTATTGACGTTCAAAGGCCTCCCATTCGAACACGCCGATTTTTTTTTTTTTGAAAATCAACGATAATACCGCAGGATCAACTGCAATTTTAGTGAACGAAATGCTCGAGCAATATAGATTTTTAAACGGTTTTCAAAGTTTGCATCTTTTGAATGCAACGAAAGTTCTTCAAATTCTTCAATTTTTCGGTGTCAGCATTCGATAAAACGTTTGTCAAATTTTTTTAACTAGAATTTGCCAAATTTCGAGTAAAATTGAGAGAAAAAACAGGACATTTCGTTGTTTAAAAAAAATGCAAACTTCAATATAATGGATATTTAATGATTTTTAGCCGGAACGGTTTTGTCACTATACAGTGAGACGCATCAGATCTCGAATACATTTCCTTAAGCCGATCGATCGTCGATAACATTGATATATATCCTTCTGTTATTTCTCGAAAAAAATAATATAATAATAATAATAATAATATTGAAATAATTATTCGTTCTATCTAGCCCGTTCGCAGGTGAATTTCACGCAATGTATTTACAAATGTTGGCTGCGTTCTCTATTATGCACGGAATTCCTCTCTCTTTCTTTTCTTTTTTTTTTCTTTGTATTTGTGTGTACATGTGAATGTGTATTTGTGTGTGAGTGCGCCGAAAAATAGCCGTTGTTTGATTCGCGATATAATCCGCTACAAAAATATATATTTAAATCAATATGGAAACTCGCATAACAATCTCCTTTCGCGGAAATCATTTGCAAATGTGTTTTGTTTATCTTTTCATTTGTTTCAATGTCCCTCGTATTTTTTTAGGGTCATTTTCTTTTTTGCCAGTTGTTATCCGAACTATGGAAAAAAAAAAATCCTTCTTTTATACCTTTTTGTTCATTCACTTGCCATTAATCTGGTTTTGTTTTTTCTTCGATCGATCGATGCAGCACAATTGCGATTTTTAACGAACAGAAAGTATCTTCTTTTGGCTGTGCGCCTAAGTTTCGGTAAAATCGGTCATACCGACTAAACCTTATTGTCGACCATGTCCACATTTATTTTGTAATACACGTATGGAAAATAATCGTTTTGACCGAAACCCAGTCCCGGGATGTCCACGCTCTGTTTGCAATAATAATTTTCATATTATTCATATTTTTATATAAAAATTCCACATTTGTATAGTTATATACAAATATTTGTGGTTTTTTTTTCAGAAATTGTGTACACTTTTCTGTTTGGGTTACGAGTTCACGAGTTTAGAGTAAGAACTTCCAGTGCTGATTAATCTCGAAGGGATTTTATTCCTTGACAAACTTTTTTTGAAAAATAATCGCACAATGAAACGAAATGATTTAGAAGAAGGAACTCTTCAATTTATTCAAAAATGACCATTGGCCTGGATCAGAATGACTCAAGTGTAACAACCTAGAGTTTGCATTGTTGACTAGGTAGTCTCGGATATTTAAGAATAAAATAAAAAAATTCTACTTACATCCTGGTTGGCTGATTGTCCACCAGAAGTGGCCGAGGAATCGAGGTGAGCATACAATTGATTGAGCACGTCACGCAATCGTTTGGTGCTCTTTTTGTGTGGCTGGAGCAGAATAGCTTGGAAATTTACAGGCAATCCGTACCTGAAGTAAATTCAAAAAAAGTTTCAGTTTTCAAACTCAGAAAAGCAAACTTATAGAGAATTTTGAAAGAGCATGAAAATAAAAAAAGGGAGAGTGTTGTTTTTGTTCGAAACTTTATTTTCTCACCTGAGAACCGATTCGACGAAAACGCGTAGAGCTTTGACATGAATCCAGGCACAAAAGCATTCGCTGAAATTGACTTTGAGCCAACGAACCAGCGGGCCAAATTGTTTCTTCTTGTCCGTAACGAGCTTCGTAATTTCGTTTTTTCCTAAAAATATAGAAAAAAAACGATTTTTAGAAGCTCACAAATGGTGACAAGTTTAAATAATTTAAATGGACTAACCAGCGGCAAGTTCCTCTTCGTTGTACGTAAAGTCTCGTACGATAAACTTCTTTTCTCGAGCGTGAAGCTTGAATTCTTCGACTACCTTTTTGAACAAGGTCACGGTAAAAAGACCGTACTCGGCATCTTGAGTTATCAATTGTGTACTGCGAGGTACAATCATGTCCGTCAATTTTTCATAAATTGCGTACCATTCTTGGAAATTTGCCCTTTAAATAGTGAAAGAGAACAACATTGAATCGGAGATTTAATAAATAGTAAAATTTTAAAAATTCCGGACTTATTGACCCATTTTGTTAAATAACCATTTAATTATTTTATCATCATTTTAATGATAGTCCTCGGATGAAATTTTAGTAGTTTCTTCAAACTTACTTGGGCACAATGACCAGTAACGTGGACAGATATTCACTGTCCAAAATGAAGTGCTCCTTTTTGACCAAATCGGCAAGATTACGCGTCAGTAAACTTCCCCTGTAACGAAAATGTAAACAATTATAATAGATCCAACATTTTTTTGACTAAATTTTCTTTTGTCTAATCGATATTCAGTCTAAATTAAATTCAATAAATTTAAATCAATGAATAACGCAGTTCTCCAGGTAATTTAGGTATTTATTTATTTTTTGTAATTTTATTCATTTCCATCGATTTAATTAGAACATTGTACAGTATTTTTTATTATATTTTAGTAGATGGAAATATTAACTTTTTGATTTAATTTTATGGGAATAATCATAAAATATACTGGACAGAAAATGGTTGTTACTAAAATTTTAAAATCTAGTAAATTGATTTTGAATTTTCTGTACTTTTTGATAAAATGTCGATTAAAAATAACTTACGTTTGTTTTTTCTCAAGATTCTGGAGACTGCCTTTCAAGTTGTTGTACGTCGTTGATTTGGTTTTCAGATCAGCATCGATCTGTCCGACTTGTTTACTGATTATATCAGCAATGTTTCTTAGCGACTGCTTTATTGGATATTTCGCCATATCCCACTGGAAGCGTGTTATATACGTCGGCAAATCACCTATTACGACGAATTTGTTAATGAGCATATTCCAAAAAAAAATGTTGATGTATGTCTCTAAAATTATTTACGATAATCCCCGAATAGAACGTTTAGCGACGAAATACATTTTCATCAACTTTCGTTATTTTTCGCCGGTCAAAAAAATGGTACAGACGATTTTTTTTTCGTAATTCTGTTCGGGGATTTTTGTTAAGTAAAAAATGAGTCGTAGGCTACGATTATTCTATAGCTCTCTGATAATTCATGATTTTGTGAAAACGATGCTAACGAAGAATACTATTTTGTGAGGAAATTAAAAGTGAACCAAGTTTTTGATATTCTAGAAAATGTTGCATTTAAAGAAAATTTTCAACAAAATCGAAATCAACCAAAGAAATGTTGCAACTTTGTGATTTCATTATTATGCAATGCAGAGCAACGTAATTTATTTTAATCAGTAAAATAATGCAACATGCAACTTAGCGTCATAGGCAGCAGCGATACGAAATTTGAAATTTTTACATTCCTTCCAAAAAGCGTGATACGAAAGACTGTCACGATTATTTATTGCTCAATATAAATTCCCGGAATTCGGCATTTTTGCAAACAGTGATCGATGATAGTTGGGACTTTAATTAAACCTCGAATTTCATGATTAAATATTTCAATAATATTTTAATCTCGAATGAGAAAATTAATAGAACGTTATATCTTTTTACATTTCATTTTATTAGAAATTTGTTCAAGTGGATACACCAGTCCCGTGTAGAATAAATATTGTTGAGGAATTCCCAGGACGATTTTTCAAGAAATGAATCTTTTTTTTAAGTTTTTACTTTATGCAATTTTTTGGTTCTATTACAGAAGAAAAATATTGATGTGTATTCTTTTTTTTCAATGCACCAAAGTGAGGTTCTCACTGGACCCAATATTGTGAGACCACGTGATTTTTAAATGCGCTATAAAAACTATCAAAAAAGAGTTCGAAGAAAAAAATTGAATCTTAATTGAAGCAATTTATTATCTTACGTAAAAAGCTGCATAACGAAAGAATACTTGAAAGAGAAATCAATCAAAATGTGTTACTTTATTACCATTGCCATGGAAATTCCCCATTAATTAAAAAAAAAGTATATATATAAAGTAATCAGCTGAATTATACGTGGAAACATCGAATGATCGAAAAACATGCAACATTAATTTATAACCATTTAGAAAGTCGGTGATTTTTCACCCGGTAGTAAAAAATCGCAATATATCGGATCAAGAAAAGAAAAAAAAAGAAAATAGAAGGTTTGAGAATGAAGCCAAGTCCACAAGATGTCGAAGCGAGTGTGTGGCAATTGGACAAGGAGACAAGGACGTTAGTTGCAATCAATCGAAATTTCGAGTCGTTGCAGTCAATCAATCGTGATGTAATTTCAATTATTATTATAATCATCATCATCATCATCATAATATTTAAGTGTGAGAAAAATCTAACGTGCGGCATATCCGGTTTCAAGAGGGTTGCAACAGGGATAACAGCATGCTGAGGTATATTTATTGTCCCAATTAATTTCACGACAATAGACTAATTATTATTGATTTGTTAATTGTGTTTTTGTGCTGTAGTCTGTTTTTGATGTGCGAGGTTGAGTCTAGAGTATTCATAATCGTGGATTTGTTTATGTACCGTTTGTGCAGTATGGTCTCTGTGGAACAAAAAATGTCAAGTTTTAAAAAACAAAAAGCGATATCGAAGCTAACGAATGATGAAAAATCAATATTGGATCGAAGAATTTTTGTTTAAATATTCAATTATCTTTTTCTGCGTGTATTATTCCGGAAAATATGAATCGAGAACATTCAAAAATAGCCACTGTACAGTTTTTCACATTTATTTCTGTTGTAACTGAGAATATTTTTTCACGAATTCTGCTATTAATTCGAACTCGTTCGATTTTTAATCGATAAATCTTGTAAACGAGTGGAAATTCATGTGAAAATTTAGGGAACACTCTGTCACACGATGTTTTTGAGAAACGTGAAGTAAGGTCGAAAGAATAAACTGAAAAATAACATGTTGCCGCAACGAGGAAAAAATTCCCGTACGAAAAACAATAATCGAGTGAAATAATAAAGCGACAAAGCGTGGAATTTGTGACGGACAATTAATTGGGACCGTGCATTGTGCAACGGACAATTGTCTAGTCTCGAGGGATTGTACTTTTTGTTTCAGCTTAAATGGGCCTTCTTGGGGATTTTTCATTTCGAATTCACTCGACGACTTTTTTAGAACAATCTTTCAAAGTCCACAATTAAATCAAATTCGTACCTCACGCGACAGAATAATTGGACATGCAAAATAGTGAACTACGTCACCTGATTATCAGAAAAAAACAGAAAAAAGAAACTTCTTCACACCATGAAATTCATAAACCGAGACATGGATGATTCCAAATTTTTTGCAATCTCTATTTTCACTGGTACAAGACCCAATGATACTAAAATCGAAAAATAATTTCTAGAATCTCGTTGACCCAGGCAACTTGTCAATTTTTGAAAAACTCGATAAAACCTCGTATGATTTGACGTTACAAAATTAAAAATGCATTTCGAATTATCTTGTGACAAGAAAACCTTCTGCTTCTTGTTAAAAAAAAACTTCGGTTTCACTAATTCGTCAACAGATCAAATACTGAAAATCAAATTTCGTAATTCTTTTAGAAAAATGTCAGTTTTTAATCGAAAAGTGTTCCTCTAATGTACCAGTTTCATCGGATTCTTAAACTTTCGTTGATCATTTTGTTTGTCAGTTTTTTCTTTCACAATGAATATGTTCGAAACATGGTCAAGAAGCGTCGTAGTGGAACGTGGAACAAACAGGAAATATTTTCCCTGCAAAAAGTACATTCACTCTCGTACGAAAACCAGGGAAGTGACAGGACAAAAAAAAAGTTTGATAAATGGAAAGTGATAGCGCACAAGGTAATCGGTGCTGTTGGTGAAGGGCAGTGAAAAGAAGTAGTAGAAGAAGAAGAAGAAGAAGAAGAAGAAGAAGAAGAAGAAAGAACGAAATTGCTGACCCGTACTGCAAGGTCGTAAGAAAGGAATAAATTTGGGGGCAAGAGATAGTTAAGATAGTTGAAAATAATAATATATTTTGTTGATATTATTTTGCCTCGACTTGTATATTGACTCGAGAAGAAGGCGGATGAGGGGGAATGGGTACCTGGATTGGGCAGATTGCCGCTATGGTCTTGGTCTTGGTCTTGTTCGTGAAATTGGTCTTGAAGGTCGCCGTCGTCGTGGTCGTGGTCGTGATCATCGGGAGTTTTGCAACCGGACGAAGAAGAAGAGCGATGTAACTTATCGACGACCCGCTGATGAAACGGATGATGATGATGATTCGGACGTTGGTCTCCATCGCTGCTGTAGTCTGACGCGAAGGATGGGGAAGGGCTTGTGGGGGTTGGTAAGGGTGTTGGAGTTGTTGGGGTTGTTGATGAAGCAGCAGCGCACCAATGCGTGTGATAACATGAGTACGTTGTTGATGAAGAATAAGAGGTTTCGTTTGGTATTCGATATTCGTTTGTTCCTTGGCTATTGGACGATGATTTCTTATCGGGATAAGGATAATGATAAAGGTTATCGTGATGGAAAGAGCTATGATATTGGGTTTGGTAATAGTGACTTTGGTTTTGATTTTGGTTCTGGTGGTGGTGGTGGTGGTGGTGGTGATGATGATGAGGTCGTTGATGATGCTGACCTAAGCTGGCTGCTGGCTCTGGTTCTGATTTATCCGAGTCCCTCCATAGCCTGTGATGTTCCTTGGAAGTCTTGTGTGATGGAGTGACAGGGGTGTTTGGCGGGGTGTCCGGACCCCCTTCGGGACTCGAGGTCTCTCCGTCCACTGACGTTTGACCTATCCATTATAGCCCAGTCCCAATCTTCGCGCGTTTTGTATTTTCTCTCTTTTTTTTTTACTCCTCGTACACTCACGCATACATTGAACCCTTTCTTTCATCTTTGAGCTTCGTTCACATTCGACGAAACTAATTTACGATACGAAATTCAATGGAGTCTGCCACGAGATAGAGTTTCAAGAGAGTTTCGATATTTTGAAATTACAAATTGATGAGGAAACAGCTCGAATGGGCTATTGTCAAATATTCAATTGCATTCAGTTTTTTTTCGACAACTATAAATGAATGAATGGGACGATTTTTTTTCTTCACTTTACTCAATGAAGCTATTTGTCCAAATAATTAGGTTTAAACGACGACAATTTGTTTTGGAATCCATCACGAATTTTTTGGAAGCTTTTTTTTTTGAATCCCAGAGAAAAAAACAACCAATTAGGCTGGCATTTGGAAAATTGGGAAAATGGTTTCGTTCTCTACGAGAACGTGGCTCAAATGTTGACCGAAAATATTAGATGATTATTTTCTCTCTCGGAACTGTGTCGGACTGTTCGTCGAGTGTGTACGTAGCTCAAACCTCATTTTCACCACAGGCTCTCAACTATTATTGCACCCTACGCAAGTACCTAACGACAACGCCGACGAAATAAAAAACGAAAAACGAATGAAAAATAAATAGAAACAAAAAACAACGGAGCAGCCAGACTGGAGTATTTAACTGAGGAATTCGAGAAATGTTCACCGAACGAAAGTACAATCGACAAAAAAAAAGCTTCTGGATATTCGTGACCTCAAACAAACACTTGTGTTCATAGAAAATTCACCAAGAAATTATCACTTTACAATTCTTTGCCAAATACTCCACGATGGCGAATGACGGAATAAACTAAAAGTAATAAACAAACAAACGAAGAAAAAAAAAGTTGGTGAGAAATAAGCAAACGTAAATTACGAACTGAATATAATCATAAGAACCAAAATATCAAGATAAATAACGAGAGAAAGAAAAATAAATAATAAAACAACCAACTATAATATGTAACTAGCAACGAAAAATTCAAAAAATGGCTGCAAATGAAGACTTTTATTGTGCAACGCAATGAGCAAAAAAAACAAGTACTCGGAAAAGTATAATCAACGGTTGGTAATCGAGAGAATCAACGAAATAATAACGAAGATAAATAAACAATAAGAAAAGAGAAGAAGAAATAAAAACAGAAATAAAAAACCTATACAGTGGCTATTCCGAGCTTGGTGACCACAGTAACCCAAGCAACTCCTTTTTTTACGGCTCTCGTTCATCATCGTCATCATCATCATCATCGTCTTCATCAACATCATCGTCATCATTTGTTTATCTCGGTAATATTCACCGAAGCACGTGGTCCTGATTTTTGACGTTATCAACGTTTCGTCATCCTCTATCTCACGAGGATTTTATTTTTCAGATACGCGATATATTTTCTTTATATTTTATTTTATTTTTTCTTTCGAATTTTTTTTCTCTTTTTATCGCAAATTTCCAAAGATATTTTGTACGAGAATTCGGGCTGTGCGCGTGTTTGAGCAATTTTATTAATGAAACAACAAAAGTAAGGTAGGGGATGAGGGTTAATGTGGTCGAATGAAATTAAAAGCAAGCAAAGCAACATGACCAAATTATAATGTGCGTTATCACCACTTTTTTGTCAGTGTATTTTTTTTTCCCCGTCAGTTAAAAAGAAAAACAAAATAATCACGAACTAAGGACAATAAGCAAGCTATTAAAAAAATATGTATATATAAATATATAAATTATTTCGTACTACGTTGTGTGTACACGGAATACAGTTATAATTATTGAATGCAACGAAATAATTTCTCTTTCTATTTTATAAGTTGAATTAACTTGAAGGAATATTCAAATTACTGTGAATTTATTGATTTGTGTAAAAATCATTTCGTTGCTTTCCAACGACGCTGAGTTCGATAGTTTCATTCAAAATACTTTTTGCTCACGTACAACAAACATCGCCAACTTTTCTAGCATTTCGTTTTTCTTTCTCTCTTTCGATCAAAATGATTCAATATTTTTCCGGTGGCCCAGACGTACACATCGGTATACTTTTGGGACTAGTTCTTTCGGGGTCAAGAATCCGGATGCTTTATTCAAGGGAATGAATGGGACGAGTACGAACGATCCAAGTTGACATTTTCCAAACTTGATACATGAATTTGCCAGAAAGTCTCGTGTTTGGGAAATGATATAAATTTGTTACATGAAGTTTTTGGATTTGAAAAAAAAAAAGAAAAAAAAACAGAGATAGAAAAATAAACCATTACGATTAAGTGTGCTTTGTATATTTTGTGTTGTGTTTTAGTCACATTAGTGCCATTCATTATGCATTTAAGGAATTATATTAGATAAATACGAACGATATAAATATATTTGTCTTTCAACACCATACACGAGAAATAAATCATTGTCAATGAGCAAGGGTCCGGTTTATATTATTCATGTTTTATAAAAACGTCATACAAATCCAGATCAGATTCTACTGGATTTATCTTCCAATTTCGTCAATATTTTTCTCCTTTATTCCCAAATTTTCATGTGAACTTTCGAAAGAATGAATATCCCATGAATTTTACTCTTCAATTAATGATAATTTTTCCTGATATTTTATTCGCAAATTTATCAAATTTTTATTATCACCCAGTGAATTCGTTTCGAATGATTTTTAAAAATTTATCGCTACGATTTCTTTCGGTTATTTATTATTTTCTTTTTATTTGACAACAATTCAAGTTCTGGAATAAAAATGATTTAGCATCGAAATTTCTGCTGTATTTGGACAAATGCCAGTTTTGTATTTTTATCATTTTGTATAAAGTTTGAAGAAAATACAGAATGGCTGACGTTTAGAAATATTTACGAAATATAATGCCAGCTGGATCTTTTCTAGAAATATGTGACGACTAAAAAGAGCCTATTCTAGATTAGCTGTCAAAATATTCTGCGTATGTATCAATCGAAACGAAACTATGAGCGAAGTATTTGTAAAAGATATTTGAAACGTAAATTTCCAGGCAAACGTTTGTGTTGGCTCTAAATTAGAGTCTGGAAATGTACGTATTTAGCAGAAATCTAAGAAAAATGGCCGGTTGCTATAAACATGCTTGTGATAAACTCAATTATTTTGTCAGATTTTTTTGTTTTTTTTATTTTTTCAGTTCAAGTTTTTGTGTCAATGAAATTCGGACCCCTGCCTACTCCTAATTGGAATAACTATAAATATGGCAAGGGAATAACAATTGAAAGAGAGAAAAAGAAAATATTCTGTATGGATACGAGTATGAAACATCTACTTTAGGAATTAATCGGAGATTTCTGTTTAAAAGAGAAGTGCGTTGTACTCACTGTTATTGGCCATAAGATTCTCGTGCAATTTGTCTCTCTGATCTTCGAGAACCTCGCCCAAGTAAACTGCAACTTTGCGAGTAACTGCCTCCACAAAAGCATCCAATTTGCCAAGATCGTCGGACAAACCTACCAGTTGATCGAGCGTACCGACCTTTAAATCTGGTATGTGAAATTTGTAATTGGCCGACAGAGAATTCTGTTTCGACGTTAAGTTGTTCATCGTCTCCCATGTCTGCTGACACGTTTTGTCTCCCGGCGCTGATATTAACCAGTATTCCGTCATTTTTAACTGAATTTCTTTCACTGATTGTCAGCCGTTATCTCCTAAAATGAATAAAATCATTGCAATGTATATTGAGCTTCACAAATTTGAGATTATCATAAAAACATATAAAATGTCATGAGTTCCACAAAAATTTCATTGAGCTCCTGTCAGCAAAGTTAATTGAAATAGTTGCTAAAATTTTCCATGAGATTTTAGGGTTTTGAGCATGAATTTTGAGTTTTCTGAAGCAAAATGTTCCATAGATTTCTTGAGGAATTCTCTTGGTGTAAAATTTACGAAACCTAGAATCTCATTAATGTTCTGTTAAATTTTGTCTGTTTCTAAAATGGTGGAACAATTTCAACGAACAGATTTTATGCTATTTTTCTCAAATTTTGATTATAATTATGATTTTTTATTATGTTGACATTTCTAATTTACAGGAAATGTTAAGTAAGGAATTTGAAAAAAAAGATGCAACTACAATGGGCAAGTAAAGCAATAATAATTGTTTGAGTTTAAATAACAATGATTATTAATACAGTGAGAATGTTTTGCAAAAATGACAGATACTTGTGAAAACACACGATATTATTTTTACAATGGACTACAAATGTCAAAAATCAAATCTTTTCACAGTACAAGAAGTTAATTATTAATAAAAATCATTCTCTAGGTGAAAATAGAAAAATCAATTGACAATCGTATGCACGATCGTCAAAATACAGGAATGGGTGTGTAAATATTAATTTCTTTTTCGACTAATGATTAGAAACCAAAATTTTGCCTCGATTTTGAAAATACTGTGGGTAAAAAAGCCCGGGGTGGAAAAAAAAAAAAGAACACGAAGTGCTAAGTTCGGTTCAGTGGGTAAACAACCACCTGTCTAAACTTTCGATCCATCGTACTCGACGCAACAACCGAAAATGTGATTTTTGAACTCGAATTAAATCGTTGCAATCTAAAGACGAAGATTTCATATGCAAAATGGTATATTTCATCCTAATATCATTGTAATTGATGAAAAAACATCGATCGACGAACGGGGTGTGGCAGATAATCGTACCCTCGTGAATTATTACATAATTATAAGGCAATGTGACATACCGACCGAGGAGTAATACGTGCGGGAGAGAAAATGTAAGTTTCGCAATTTTTTTTCTCCGGAACGGCACGAAATATCGAATTAAAAAAAATTGCAGTCACTTTTTGCCACTTCTGTGGTTAAACTCAATTTTTTTCATTTCGATCCGACAAATAGTGTCGAAGAGAAAAAAGATTGAGATCTCGAAGTCATGAATTAGTCTGCGATAAGAGCTTCGATCTCCCACGTGACCCAAAAAAACCTAATACGAAAGGGTGGCGCGCGCGAAAGTTGCGGTTTTCATCGATATAAGTTGATAAGAGAAAAAGAATGAGTAAAAAAAATGTAAGAGACAGCGTGACGACGAATGCGAAATTAAGTGTCCTTGAAACGCGAACAGCGCTAGCAGACGAGATGTTGTGTTTTGGGAACGGTCGAAAACCGCCTTCTCTCTGTTATTCGTGGCTCCCGATGGCGCCTGACTGACGGCTGGGGCTTGCTACCAAAAAATCAATAACTCGTACACACTACGACTTCGACGCGTGAATTGGAATTGGGCTGAACGATTCGCGATCCCTTACAACAATTTCCAAGAAAAAAAAAACACGCCAAGTTTCGGTTCAACGAGATTTTTCGACGATGAACTCGTTGTTTGAGATGCTAAATATGTACGAAATGATACAATCGATCCCGAACGATTTTGGGTTAACGTCATGCCAACTTCTTCGCAAACACTTGGCGCAACACTTTTACAATCCAAATAATACGAAACACTCACGAATTAATGACTCGTTTGTACCTGATGGTTTTCGGCGATGCTTCGAATTCCGGTTGACGCGGTAATTCGTTGAATTTCAACGCGAAATTCGTAATTATATATCTATTTGCCTACTCGTTCGTAGCCGATACCATTGTCCCTCACGTGATGGGAGTGCTGCTGTCTCTCGACCCGCCCGACAACTAAGCATATCGAACAGCTGACTTGACGATGACCACACCAATATCAAGCTTGCCAACTGCCACTTTCGTTCTCACTCCATTTCGTATTTCATCATTCCTTTTCATTTTAACTTATTCCTTCTCGTTTCTTGTCATGACTATTGTTCTTATCATTACGCAACGAAAATTGAAGATAATTTGGTTTTGGGGAGTGTGGATTTCGCAGTTTAAAGTATTTCGCAAATCACGTGAATTCTTCAAAGCCAATCAACGAAGGATCGTTGCGGATATGACGAAAACAAGTTCCCTAGATCATAGGGAATTCGAAAAACGCTGTACGAACTATTGCTGTTTGTCGGTCAAGCAGGAATCTACGTGAAAATACCAAAACACAAGAGCACAACAATCGATCTGGGGATGCCACTTGATGGAATTATCAAACATCATTTATAACACCAATGTGATGTTATAAAATTCACATTCAATGTGAGCATTTTCCTTGTGAATAGGATGATAATTGTGATTGTTAGAACTAGCGAGTCATCTTATGCGCGCGTGCGTTTTCTGGAGGAAAAAGTGTGCATCTAGTTCACCGTATGGCCGCAAGGCAAGGTCAGGCGTTTGAGCATCTCGCATTCTCCGTGATCCCTGATCCTGTATCCTGTATGAACGAGTAACGAGTCAGTGCGTCAGTTTGTCATTGTCTGTGTCTGGTTACGGTCGGTCCGTCAGTAGTTCAGTATTTATCGAGCGTTCAAGCGTTGTTGAGCAACGGACACGTTATAAATAAAACGTTCATAATTGTCTCGAGATATCACAAAATAAAACGTTCCATAATTGTCCTCGAGATACTTGTCGTTTCTTAAACTCGGTTTATAATACTCCAAGTGGAATGGGTTGCGATGGTGGCACAATCCCACGAAGAGACGAGCTCGTACGGATAAAGAAGAAGCCTGAGCAGGTAATTTCGTTTTTCTTTTTTGAATGATTTCAATCATCGTCGTTATCACAATTATTACGCTGTTTGGGTTACGTTGTTTCGTTGTCGTATTGTCCAAGTCTAAAAAAATCGGATACAGCAGTCTCCTCACAGGAGGGGGGGGGGGAGGTGCAATGTTTTTGTCGATCTTAAAAGGTGCTCCAGTTTCGTGTATCGATAAATCATCCGGACGAATGAATAAAAAACCCAAAATGCCCGATATTTACAGTGTTTTTGGATAAAAATTCATCGAAATGAGTTGCGGAAAGAATATTCATAAAAAAGTTTTCTGACATTTTGGACTCGTTACCCGGACAGCTGTGGCAGTTTTTCTATTTGGAATAACGACACGAACTCTTTCTAAATGGCTTCCCAGTCGAATAAATTTTCAACTTCTTTTAAAAATCGGGAAATATTCGAAAAATTGCAAAAATAAATAAAAGTCAATGTAACAAAAATAAAAACATCTATGGATACAGAATAAAAATAACTGTAAATTATTGCAGAAAGACAAAGATGCAGAACGGGCATTTCGATGGCGTCATTGCTCGATCCGTCAATTGCCTCTCCAGCAACCGGTAGTGGCCTGTTCCTTGGGTCATCTTTACAGCAAAGAAGCTGTCCTGGAAGGTTTATTGGATCGGACAATGCTTCCAGAGTCGGCGGAACACATAAAAAATCTCAAGGATGTTAAAAACTTGAATCTGACACCGAATCCGGCTTATGATGCAAACTTGGCTGAAAAAGGGGACGGCTATGTTGATGGCGGCAGGAGCCCCTACATATGTCCGGTCATTGGACTTGAGATGAATGGAAAATACAAATTCTGCTTCCTCTGGACTTGCGGATGTGTCATGAGCGAAAGGGCTCTGAAACAGGTCAAATCTTCGGTAAGTTACATTTATATTTTGTTTCCAAAAAGATGTAACATTGAAATTTTGGAGTAATTGAGTTTCATTGGGAATTTGAATCAAAGTTATTCTTGTTCGCTTGGGAGATTTTTGTGTTTTCTCAGTTTTTCAGATTTTTAAATAAATCAACGTTTATTTTGATTTTTCCGTCAATACACGCTTTTTTTCGATTCGAGTTGTCAATCCAAATCAAGTCCTCAAATTCAATTGGGCTCTGAGTTTTTCTGGAATAGTTTCATTTTTTTTTTACCTTTTTGTTGATGATATTCTTTTATTGAAAACAATAACCTGACGATTTTCTTGTTCCAAAGGTATGCCACAGGTGTCAAGAAGCGTTTGAGCCGAACGACGTTGTCGTATTGAACGCGGAAGGTGAAGATTTGGAGAAAATGGAAGCGAATATGTTGGCGCGTAAAGCGCAAAAAAAAAGTAAGAAAAAGCGATCAAACCCGGATGAGGCAAGCACCGCAACGAGCGAGGGAGACAAGGTTTTGAAGAAAAAAGCCAAAAAGGAGGAAAAAACGGACGCGTCAAAGGAAAAGAGCAGAAGAACCGAAGCCGAAGATCCAGCTTACAAAAAATCCAAAGAGGATTACAGCGTCGCGAAGGATCCCAACGCGACCGAAGTTTTGAAAAGCATTTTCACGACCCACAAGTCCGCGGCTGAACAGACTCGGGCACACTGGGTTACGTACAATCCATTTTATAACTAAAATAATTCAGGAATTAGTCTTAACGTTTGAATGGATGGAATGGGATGAATGGATTTTGATGGATGGATGGATTTAATGGACGTTGTGAATGGATGTTGGAATAAATTGTTATTATTCCACTTCAGTTAAATTAATTACGAAATATTGTTGAAAAACGTCTCATTGTTTCGAACGAAAAAAACTAACTGTTCAAATATCATTCACGTAAATAAATTCTAAATTAAAACCAGAAGAAAAAAACTGCTTCTTAATTCAACGACATTCAACCCTAAAGACCTAAACGTAATGGAGGAAAGAATTGTACAAAAAAAACGAAATCGTAGAGAAAACTCTTTTGTTATTTTGACAAAAATACATTTTCCAATGTTTCATCACAACAAAAGAAACAAATAATAATTTATACAAAGTTCCACTGTTTCCCGTGAAAGTCCCTTAACGACTAACCCCACACACTCACCTCTACACTCCAAAAACTATAAATTTGTCAAATATTAGATAAGAAAATTTATTTTTCTTCTAATCACCTAGTTTGGATGGAAAAAAAAAAAACAATTCTCTGGGTATAATGCGGCGTAGTTACATATACTTACAAAAAGTCCACAAGGTTAATTCATACTTTGGGGGTTTTCAAAGAATCGTTTCTGTTTATATTCATTATTGAAATATTAATTCTTTCCTACAATTTTCACTTGTTCTTGTAGTTGAAAAAATGACTTGATTCATAAATTCGATAAGTATTTGTTCCTTTAATCTACGAGGTGTGACTTAAAAAATAAACCATACAAATTAAATCATAACATTTGTAACAATCACCATATACAACGTGGTTCCTTCGTTTTTACGCGTTTTTTGGTATTTTCTGAGCATAAATTGCTTCCTTTTAGGCGACGAGCCCAACCTACCAGTAAAAATTGTCCTATGAATAAAATCAGTGCGCATTTCGTTCAAAATCTTAAAAAAAAAAAATATTTATATATCTGTTTAAAAAAAAGCTTTTCGATATACGTATTTGCGTGTTTCGCACGAATTTTCCATGTTTTTGAGAAGCCGGAAAATCACGGTGAGTTAAGGCATTCTGACAATGTCGTTAAAGTTGCAGTTCTTCGGATGCAGTGAAATAATTTACAGTAGTTTTCAATTTCACATTTTTTCATTCTCATCTGCAAACAAAGACTCAAAAAAGTTCGATCATAGCTACTGGCTCTTGAAAAAGTCCCAAAAATGTATGTATCGAAATTTTGTAAAAGAAAAAAAAAAGAGTTGTTGCATTCGAAGAAAGCAAACTCCAACAGCATTCTTGATTTAGATCGTTAATAAATTTCTAAATCACAATTGAGGCACTCTGCGCACAGCGATGGCTTGTATGACTCTTCGTAATCGTCCGATGGCTCGTTTTCTACGAGTTGGCCGTTTGGCGTTGCAGCAAAGCCAGTTATTGAAGGAGTAAAGTAAAATAGCACACACCACGATTACAACGGCTATTAAAGTCCATTGATTATTGTCAGTCCAGTGTTTACGTCCGATCGTTGGCTGGTCAGATCGCGAAGTTTGAACCACGTCCACTACTTCGTATTGAATCACTGGAGGATTGTTCGATCCACCTCCACCTCGTCTTTTGAACCACGTTGAATCGGAATCCTCAGGATACGGGACTGCTCCGACTGGAAGATGTTCACCGATCGATAGTAGCTTTTGAGGCTTGTACAAATTTCTGAAATTTTTTTTGTCACCTTCAGTTTTATTTGTCACTCAAACTCTGTTTGTGTTTTTGGCTCTTCACTCATCAAGCAAACAGTTTGAATTTTTCTTTTCATTTGCTTGCAATTTTTAGTTTAATGGTGAAGTTTTGTTATTCAAATCTTTTTATTAACATGTGTAGCTTTAATAATGGTGGATAGTTTTGGCACAAATTTGACTAAATTGATTTTGTTGAGGGTTTATAAATTTTTGCAGTGTAACTTGAAGCCCTATTTTGTTCTCTGGATGATAATGTGGCGTTAAATGATTTTTTTCAAGTAGTTATCCCAACCAATTTCCAAAATTTTATTCGTAATCATCTATTTACAATCATTTATATCATTTGTTCAATAATACATAGTAATTTTATGATAAATATTTTTGAAAAAACAAAGAGCGAGAGAACATTTTTATTTGTTTTTCGACACGAAAATTAATCAGAAGAGTAAAATCACAAGAATGACGTTTTTTTCCATAAAAACGTTCATTTATGAGGACGCGATATAAAAAAAAATACACTCACGTCGGAGCTGACTCGTTCAGTGGATTTGGAACCGCGAGTATTGGGGCGGGACATGGAGGAAGAGATCGAACTCGAACGCCATTCAGTCCCTCCGATTCCAAGACTTTACTGTGACGGTTTAAGTGACTACCCTCCATGCGTTTTGGCATTTCACCGATCTCGAGGTCTCCTGTAGTCGTCGGCGTTTTCGGCCTGTAACGATGCTCCTCTTCCAAAAATACAGACGGCATATAACCCGTCGTTGTGTACTCTAATATTGCGTCCAACATCCAAAGGCAACCGGCTGTGAAATATTTCCAAAAATTAATGTCGTTCCCAAACGTGTAGTTGGAATTTGGTTTTACATTTTCCAATTTAATTCTTCAAAGTTTTGTTGTATTTCTCTACGAAAAATCCGGTTAAAATTATCCCAGGAATTTTATCTTTGAAAAATAAACTGAGAATCGATTTAAAAAATAAATGAAACAAATATTTTGAGCTTCAAAATAAACGATATTTTTGGACTGCCATTTACATACTTTCCAAATGAAAGATTTTGTATTTTTTCAAGTGTTTGAAAGTCCTACGTTTTTGTAGATGGCTGTCATCGATGCAATTGGAATCTCCGTAAACGACGAGACGACCTGCTTTGTTATTAGATTTTTCTATCTCGTTTTTGGCATTTTCCGTCTCTTCGTTCTCGGGCTTTAGCTCGTTTTCAATATCTGGAGAATTTTCTTTATTGTTTGGATGATTTTTCGTTTGGAGCAGTCCGAGGATCGGCACTGGCGAGGACGGGCCTGCGTCAGTTTCCATCAAAAGCTCCTCACCCTGATCTCGGAGATCTGCTTGAAGAACTATTCCTTCTGATGGAAATCTAGAATTTTATTGCATAAAAAATGTAGAATCAGTCGGTTAATTATATCCAATAATTATGACGTAAAAATGAGCAGCATGAAAATGCAACAAATGGTATTTTTGTTTCAATATTACTCAAAATTTAGTCTAAAAAATTTAGTGACACTTTCATTTCGTTCTCTATTTAGAATTCAAACAACTGGCAAAGAAATTGTAAAAACTTATTGAAAAAAACATCAAAAAGTGCTGTTGATTCTTTTTTTAAACTCATTAAACTCCAGGAAACCAAAAATTCTCCAAAGAAACGATCAAGATAAAAGTGAATGGAAAAAAATTGTAAAAATTCTTGAAATAGCAAAAAAAATGGATTTTATAAAAGAGTTTGATGGAATTTGGAATGTACCGTCCAATGGTTGTGCCAGAGGCGAATCTCACAGGTGTGTGTTGACCGAGGGTGAATTTTCCATCGCGTACCCAATCGCCAAAGGCGACGCCCCAATTAGTGTAAAGCAGATCATTGAGTGCAGGAACATTAGCACCTCCGGTATCGGGAACCCACCACTGGCGAGTATTTTCGTCGTAAAATTTGACTTTTCGCATGACGGTTACGTTGTACCAATCAGCAAAAACGACCAGCGATAATCCTTCTTCCTCTACGTCACGTTTGAGCTTTACGACTTCTTCAGGAAAAAATTCCTCTTCCGTGTCAACAATTAACAACGTGCCGTAATTTTTGGCTTGAAAACACGTGTACGGCGTACCGAGCACCTCGAGGTAGTAACCTGCGTTTCGTAGGTGTTGATACATGTCCTTGAAATTCGTATGAATGTGATCACCGTTCCAGTCCAAAGGATCGTTCTTTGCTCGCAAATCGTCACGTGGAAAATAACCCGGAGGATAACGTAAGTTGTGGTACTGATCCCATAAAATTCGTTTACTGCAAAATGTACAATTTTCATTAAAGATCTAAATATAATTAATACGCTTTTTTATTCTCGTCTGTAAAACTTTTACTATAAAAACTCGAAAAACTAGCTTCTTTTTTCAACAAGCATTTATGATAACGTAATTCCATTTCGAAAATACTGACTGTCTAGGAGGCGTCGGTATAACTTTGGCTCTGAGAGCCAAATCGATAGTAGAACGTCGAGCTGTTTGTTCTCCTTCCCCAGGAGGCGATTCGACGACCAAGGTAATGCGGCCTGGGATGTTAAATAATTAGTTTCAATTTCCTCGATGTTATGGACTCAAATTATCAGAAATAATAAAACTATGAACGTGGGGACCGCGTAAAAACAGAAAGCTTTTGAATGAATCAAAATATTTATAACTCCTCAAGAATTTTGTGAGTCTACTTCTCCAATATCGACGTTGGAATTAACTGGGCAGAGTAAAATAATGTATCAATAGTGTAAAAAAAATACCCTGAGCAATGCCTTGCCAGTCTGCAGCAGAGGCAGGAACAGTTATGGCAACCGCGAGCCATCCTGACCAAGGCCACAGTACATCACTGTGTGTCAGAGCCACGTCAATTTTGTCACCATTGTCCTCGTTCGTGTACGGATGCCATGTGACGTTTGCTACGTGTCCTGATACTCCTAAACCGTTTATTATCGTCACATTTACCACTGTTGGCATTCCGGTGTGGTAAACTGCTTGTGTACAGTACGGCCACATATATTGGCATTGGGTCAAATCTATGTAACTAAAAAATGAATAGAAATTGAAAAAATAATAATATTGAAATACTTATTATCATAAAAACGATCAACAATTAGTACTTTAAAGTAAATAAGTATTTTAAAGATTACAAATGAAAGATTCGTTGTATTTTTTCCTTTGAAATTGTATAAAATGTTCATGACTCTTTATTGTTGTTCATTGATGAATTACCTCGGACTCAAAGTAGCCTGCGGCGTGTACGATCTCAAGAAATGAAATGCTCGCAAAAGATCCAATCTTCCGGCTCCTTGTTCAAACATTCCAACTCCTGGCAAACGTCTAGCCGAACTCAAAAGAGCTTGTTTCATACTGGCTGGTGTGATCTTTGGATACGAAAAAAAACTTCAAATTTCATTTTATCGGTTCCAAATATAATATCAATTCAAACCAACTTTCTTACTCCATTCATTTGTCAAATGTATTGTCGTAGAGACTTTTCTGAAGCTAAATACTCAAAGATATCATTCGAATGAGAGATTTTTTATAGTCTGGGTGAATGGATAAAGATTTTGCATCATTTTTGTTTAGAAAAAAAATACTGCAAAGAGCAGGAAAAATATGTGTGCAATTTTATGGACTGAATTGACAGAATAATTGATTAAAAAAACATATTGATCGGGAAAAATATAGAACCAAAGATTTTCCGTAGAAGATTTCTGAAGAATCTCAATTACTTTATGTTTGTTGCCGCGAGTTTCGTCCTGGTTGATAAATCCACTGGCCAAAAGTGCAACAGCACCAGCGACGACGGGACTAGCGACCGAAGTACCGGAAAGAGTACGACAACCGTTTTTCAAAGCAGATCCACGAACGCCGGAGCCGTAAGTAACCAAATCAGGTTTAACTCGTCCATAGCCATGAGGCAATTCCCAGGTCGTCATACCTCGCGACGAAAAATTTGCGATTTGGTCTTCCCAGTTTATTCCTCCGACTCCAATGACGTCCATCTGATCCGCTGGATTATTATGCGTTCCATAAAGCGGACCATCGTTTCCAATCGCTGATACCATTATTACACCATTTGCTGTCAATTCCCACACTTTGTCGACGAACGGATGATCCATGAAATCCGGACCTCCGATACTCAAATTAAGTACCATTACTTTGGCCAATATTGCGTAATTGAAAGCATCCAGAAACCACGATGTATACGAAACCTTAAACAATAGACAAGGAGGTAAATTTGAGTTGATCGTCATTTTATTATTAATTAAAGTAGAAAATGTATTAATAATTGTAATAAAAACGATAATAATGTAAATCGTCGTGTTTATTGATGGAAAGAATAACTTTTTGAATTCACCTGCTCGTTTGTAAATACACGAAAAATATGTAATTCTGCATCAGGAGCAAAACCGTAACATTCGCGAGACGACGAGGCAATAACACCTGCGACAAATGTCCCATGTCCAAGTCCATCGCCAAGAGTCTTCTCGTTCGTCCAATTTGTTCGTTCTTTTATATTTTTGAAGTGTGGATGACTCGATGCCAATCCAGTGTCGAATATAGCGACCTAAATTATTTTTTAAAAAACCCAACGGAATGGCAATTAGTTATTAATCAGAATAAAAATGTTGGACAGCCCAAACAAGTGAAATAAAAGTTCCATGCTGTAGTTTTAATATTCAGAGAGAAAAAAAACCATAAAAATGCTTAACTTTTGGGGTTTATTGAAACAACAACAAAAAAATCATCAATTCTGATTTCAAATCTGTTTTCGTTTTATAAATAAAAATCACCTTAACGCCTCGCCCTGTTACGCCCATACTCCACAGGGCATCTGCCTGTAGTATGCTCGTTATTTGACGCGGAATTGCTCGCAATAACCTTCGGGATGAGTGGCGGTTTCCCGGTTGTGCGAACTGATTATCCTGAAATCAAATTTTCGTTAGCAAGGCTCGTAAATTAAAAACAATATTTGTTCTTCTTTGTCAATAGATTTTTAAATGATTCAAGCAAATTCGAAGGGAAATATAATGAATTTAAACACTTTTTCAACGTCTCCTGACATTTCAAATGTTTATTACGATGCAAAACCTTATTCTGGCTAAATTTTCAAACTAAATTTTCAAACAAATTGTAGGAAGACGATGAAATTATCAACAATTAATAAAAACTCGATTCCTACTCCGAAGCATACGAAAAATTCGTCAAAAAAACTTTCGAAATTTGGAAAAATAAGACAAAAATCCAATAAAATGGAAGAAAACGATGTAAACGTACGTAGCTTTTGATTTTTCTTTTAAAATTTTTGTATTCTGGCGTATCGGCATCTTCGCTCGTATTTATATATTTTAAACTTCTGTAAACCAATTTCTGTGGTGTAACACGTCGAACCAAGGGATGATCGGTGAGAGCAACGAGTCCGTTACTTTTGTCAGTTTCTTCGAGAAGTACAACGTCAAAGTCACTGGGAAATCCACTGGCAGGATTGTTCCTGGAGAGGATTTTCCAATTGTGAACACCGGACGAATTCAACGCGGCTCCGATATAATTCTCGCGAGTG
This sequence comes from Campoletis sonorensis, assembly GCA_013761285.1. Taxonomy (NCBI): domain Eukaryota; kingdom Metazoa; phylum Arthropoda; class Insecta; order Hymenoptera; family Ichneumonidae; genus Campoletis; species Campoletis sonorensis. The sequence goes on from JACEOJ010000094.1 coordinate 1,378,266, forward strand.
TGAGGCTTGTAGTAACCGGCAAACGCGACGATGTACTCGTTCTTGACGATCGTTGCTGTAAATTGAACTTTAACGTTGCTCGTCTCGCAAGAAGAGTTGCAACGATTGTAAGCAGCTCCATTTTTTGACTCAGTCTCGTAAAAACCATCAAAATCATTCTCGAAGGCACCGTTGGTCGAATTTTGGGAAGTTTTGCTCGCAGCGACCAGTAACAGCAGGAGGGAAATGGAAAACCATCGTGGACACGGCTTCATACTATTGGTACCTGCGGAAAAGTAAAAAAAAAAAAAATGAAATTTTGTCTTATTTTTGGTTTTTGTAGTTTTTTTATTCCATTATTTTTTGTTATTTTTTTGGCAGGAAGTCTCACGACCAATGATTCAAAATGTAAACTCAAATTCAGGTCCGAATTCTGGATCGAAAAGTTTGATAATTATTTGTCTCTAGCAATGTCTCCATAGTTATTAAAATTCGAGAATAGGCGTTCTTTTTTTCGCCCATACTCTCAAAACAGTTGGAGATAGAGCAAAAACCCATAGGACCAATCTTGTGGAGGATAAAATTCCCTATAAAAAAGCTCCCGACGGCACTTGCGTATTTTGCATACTTAAGTGCTGAGGAAGGATCGAGAATATCCGTGCAAAAAGTTTCCACCATCAAAACCTTCGGAAGCCCGATGTTTTTACGATGTCAGAGCTAAAGTGCTGATGATAGAAAAGTGCATCCGGGCACATTTTTGTAGGAAATTTTATGCTCTACAAGATTGCATCCGTGCACTTTTTCTCTATCTCCAACGGTTTCGGCGCTATGCGCGAAAAAAGACACACACAATGAGGCTGACGATTTAAATAAATTCTTATAAGGATAGAGCCTGATGAAAAATAAAATTATGAGAATTGTCGACTTGGAATTCGGTCCGGAAGTTGCGTTTAAATTTTGAATCATATCGATCATGGGATATTTTGTATATTCGATTTTTTTATATGAACTTTTCTATTCTACAATTTTGTTGTTTTTTTAACGTAATTCTGTGACGTATTTTCGATATTAATTTTCTTGTTAGATTTTCCGTGTAATAACTTTGTGTTTATTTACATTTGTTTGTTCCGAAAGTGTTGTAAATGAATGTAAACTTGAAACATAAGTTGATTTTTATATTTGTCTATTATTATCGGGGTAAACAAATTTCGTAATAATTGTGAGTCATAACAGTGTCTATACATTATAGATAACGACATATTTTGAAGGCTACACTTTGTAAGCACACAATATAAGTTAGAAGTCTTTTTTAAGTTATTTATTTCTCAAACGATGAGCGATATAAGAGAATATAATTATAAACGAATGAATTTGAATATTCAGCGTTCGATGTTTTGCTATTTTTTGTGGGAGTTTTTTTACAAAGATGGCGATGTTTCCTCCTAGCCAAATGCCAAATGTCATTGCGCAATTTGTGGTTTCAAAGCATTTGCAAGGAAAAGCTGTCAAATGCTTGGAAGACATAAAAATCTGTATCATAATGGCGGAAAAATGGGTCAAAAGCTCGAGAGTGAGGTTATGGTTGAAATGAAACCGTACTTATTCGGCACGATAATAAAACCTGCCTTTGAAACTGCCTATCCATTCAAATAAAAGCTTATACAATAATTTCAATTCATAATCTGAAACAAGCTCGAAGATCTCAAGTTTGGAATTGCATGGAATATAACACAAATTTTACTCAGATGTAACATTCATTATTAAAGAGTTGTTCATGAAACCATTAAATATATTCACTCACTTTGAAATCGTTTGGTTTTCCTCATTCAACTTCATATTTCATTGCCCGAAATGGGCGCTCAAGATGCACACGTTCGAACATGCACGTTTTTTTCATTCATCGTGAAAAATCGGGCATCGCGGGTTTGGTCAAGTTTAAGCTCGGACGTGGTTATGTTTCATTCGTCAAAGCGATGATCCATGTCTCTTCGGGAACTTGCTAGCACTCGTAATTAAATACGTGCTTTATAAAAGGTATATCGAAAACAAAATCTGCATTAATGACCGTCCACAAAGCGCTGATTAGTCGGAACATTTTTTTTTCTTTTTTTTTTTGACATTTACATCGCTATATACGGATTTACGTGACTTTGAGTTTAGTTTGTAGTTGTATGTGGTGTAAAAAACACGAGATTGCGGAATAGCGGCGCAGTCGATCGTAAACAGCTGATGCAGCCCGGTGAATTAGAGCGTATTAAACGCCCAGCTGTTCTCTAACCTCAACCGTGATTTTTTTCTCGCGGACCAACATTAACAAAAGGTTAGCATATTTAATTTATCAGCGTAGAAAAACTCTTTTAATCGCTCTAGCATTGTTAATACTTTTCCAAATTTTCGAAATGATAGAGAGAATACAAATTCGGCAACTATCTCAGAGAATCTAATCTCAAAACATTTAAATCTCTCCGCATTCGAATACGATTTTTTGGACGACAAAAGTCAAGTATTTCAGCTCTTTTTTGTGCTCATATTGGTTCGATTGCGATAAATTTAATACCGACAAGTCGATGGGTTTCGAAAAATATTGTTTTCGAAAGTTCGAAGTTATCAAAACGTATCATTTTATTGTTACACATCAGGGGACACTTGTACGACATTGAAAATATATAGGTTTGGATATGTTTTCGAAACGAACGAGTCATAGAAAAATTAAAAAAATTGATTATCACAATCAATTTAATATTTCAATCAAAATCATAACTAATACAACACAAAAGTTGACTAGATAGTTGACTTTTCAACATGACCCCAGTGAGACAGTCACATTTAAAGCATGCAGAAAAATGAAAAATCAATTTCCCGTTTATCAAACGACACGGACGGTAAAACTGAAATTTTGGAACTGCGACTTTAGCAATGGATTCAGAGGCAGATGCCAGAGGCATTGAAGCTGACAATACAGCTTCGGTAGTCATGGAATTGCCATCATCTTCTTCGAAGAGCTCGATCATTGTGAGCAATGGAGCATCTTTGGCTCCGGTGATTATTGAAGAACTGGAAGAGAGCCAAATGCTGGATGTGAACATGAGCGAATTTGTGGAGGCGAGAGCCCTGGAGCTTCACGAAGTTATGAATGATAGCAATATGGAAGTGGACAATGATGATGCGGACTTTCGTTCGCTGGGTCTCGAAATCTCTGACATGGAAGACCCAGACGTTTTGACTGCGACGGAAGAGGATATTTTGACGCAACAATTCATCAATGGAGAATTAACATTCTCTGAATATTCAAGTAGAATGGACAGCAATTTTGATCTTGAAGGAACAGAAATAGAAAACTCCAGGTTTGTTGATTGTTTTAAAAGTCCATGTAAAAGTTTTGGTCGATTGAAAACGATAAAAAAATGTCACAACATCTTAAAGTTCAAGAAAAACGGAGGCAGGGATGATAGAATTAAATTTTCAGAACGGTGGCACAAAATGCAAGGACAGAGAACGAGCAGGGTGAAAAATCAGTTCAAAAGTCTTTGGGTACTTCAGGAGGTCGTGGGAAGAGAAGGAGGAGAGTACTTCCGCCGGCTCTGCAGGGTTTAATGGGTGAAGCGAATTTGAGATTCGCTCGGGGGGAGGTTGATTTGGCGGTGCAAATGTGCATGGAGATTATAAGGCAAGAATATTTTTGAGCTTCGAATCTTCTTTTATCGACGAAGAGAGTTACAAGCGACAATGATGAACAAAAATAACTTTGCAGACAAGTACCAAGCGCTCCGGAGCCGTTCCAGACTTTATCGATGATTTATGAAGCGGACCAGCCAGATAAATCATTGCAATTTTCTCTGATAGCTGCACATTTGAGTCCAAAGGATGCAGATCAGTGGTTGAGGCTGGCGAACCTTTCCTTGGAATCTGATGATGTGAAACAAGCGATAACTTGTTATTCTAAAGCAATTCAAGCCAGTCCAACAGACATTTCTTTGTACGAAGAGCGTGCAAAGCTGCAGGAGCGCAGCGGCGATAAAAGAGCTTTGATGAAGGGTTATATGAAGTTGTTAAATCAATTGGGACCAGAGGACGGTCAACACATTGTAACTTATTCAAAGCTTCTGGCGCAAAAATACATTCAAGAAGAAAACAGCGAACAAGCTTTAGAAGCGATGGATCATATCTTTGCAAAATGTCCAGAGAGAGTGACTCTCGAAGAAGTTAACATAATAACGGAATTGCTGATAACGCTCAAGCAATTCCTCCGAGTTCTCGAGGTTCTAACGACATACACGAATATTAATATCGTTTACAAAGAGACCGGGCCAGAAAATCGTGAAATTGAACGTTGTGAGATGAAGGAAGACGTCGTGGTCGATTTAAGAGCAAAATGTATCGTAACCCTCGTGGAATTGAATCAGGTCCACATTGCTGAAGAGCATTTGAAGAGACTGTTGGAAAACGAGAATCCCGAAGTCTCTGGTGACTTGTATCTCGACATAGCGGAGTCATTGATGGGTAAAAAAGAATTCCAACGTGCCCTGACGGTCCTCGAGGCTTTGGTTCACAGTAAGAACTTCAGTTTAGCCGCAGTTTGGCTCAGATATGCGGAATGTTGGATCGGTTGTAGGAACGTGAAAAAAGCGATGGAATCTTACGAAGTCGTGAGAGAATTGTCTCCGGGACATCTCGGAGCGAGAATCGAGTTGTCCAAACTGTACAAACTCGCTGGAATGTACGAACGAGCTATAGAAATTTTATATCAAGATCCGGACGTCGACGTCCTCGATCCTTCGGTCCTTTATCGACGAGCTCTTTTGCTCCTGCGCACAGAACGCTATGATGAGTTTTTCCAAGTCGGAAAATTGCTGTTGTCTCGACATTGCGTGCCTCTGCGATCAAAAGCTGAATTAACATCTTTGACGAAAACTCATGGCGTCCGTCAGAGACGAGACGCTCTACAGCTTTATCGCCTGTCCCTCGGCGAGAATTTCGAAGAGGAAAATCCACCTGTTTTCAGCAAAGACAACGACATTTCTGTCAAATCCGAATTTTCACTCTTCCTACGAATGTGCAGAGTCGCATTTAGACTCAAGAGATTTGGAACTCTGCAAAGAATTTGCTTCAGTGCTTTGACCTCGAAAAAATTCGAGAAAAAAAATGCTCACATCATCTATTTGTGCCTCATCGCCTCTATTCATAACAACGACTCTTTTCACGGATACAATATTGTTCGTGACTTGGTACGGATTTATCCAAGATCCAATACTTGGAATCTTCTCAATATTGTCATCCAGAGATCCGAAGATACCAGACACAATCGCTTCATCATGCGCATTCTTGGACGCGAAGACGCTTTCTCTTATCTACAAATTTTACACGCAAACAATTGTCTCGTTTCTGGAACTTACAAATATGCCCTCAACGATTACGTCTCCCTCTTCAAAGCTCAGCCCAGCGGACTGCTCGCTCTACTCATTGCTGTCATTTTCATGCAAATGGCTTGCCAAAAATTTGCTAGTAAAAAACATCAACTTGTTTCTCAAGGTAATTCGAAAATTATGGGCAAATTGGGATTCGCGTCATTGGAATCCAGAGAATTTGATCATTTTCAAATTTTTTAAATACTTATTCCGTTTATTTAATCAAGCAACAAATTTTTGTGCCACAACATAAAGAAATGTCCATTTTTCATCAAATTTTGATTGAACTTCACTCGACAAAACGGAAAATTGAAAATGAAGTTCATCTGCGAAAACATATCCAACATTTTCATTTTATTACATCTCCGAACGACGCTATTTATACGCATGCTTATTTTTTATACTTTAAACCCTTGAGGAGGAGCATATTTTTGACAAAATACGACAAACCATAGAATTTTCTCCTCACAAGTCCATCGCTGATTATTTTCAACCAAAGCAACTTTCGTGAACTTACTGTTTCAAGAACCTTTCAACGAATCTTTGCTTCAAATGATAATGGTTGTTTTTTTATTTTGCAGCTTTTGCATTTTTCAAAAAATATGTTCAACTACGCGAGACCGAAGCAAGACACGAGTGCGATTACAACATGGCTCGAGCTTTTCATCAACTTGGGCTCCTTCCTGGTGCCGTTTATCATTACAAATTAGTCCTGGAAAGTCCGCCATCGAAACTTCCCTCAAAACATCCCGAACGGTTGGATCTCAAAAGAGAAGCCGCCTTCAATCTTCACCTCATTTACATGCAGTCAGGAAACCCTGAACTGGCCGCCAGTTATCTCGAAGATTACATCGTCGTTTAAATATCACTGTAAGATTAGTTAATAAAACTTTTTTTTTCTTAATAAGGCACTGAAGCATTTTTATTATTATTAGATTTTGTGAAAATAACATTCAAAAAGAGCCAAATATTCTCTTGTACTAAAACAGTTTTCTCTTGAAAGTTCAATAAATTTTTTACATGAAAAAATATCATCAGTTGTTTATTTAGAGAATTTTTTTCTTACGAATCCAGTTATAAGTAGATTTTTAATAGTCGCGATTTTTCAGTTTCATTATTCATTTAATTGCAGAAAAATGGAGGAATCAATAGCATCTAAAATTCCATATTCTAAGCTGTGCGAAGTCTATGAGAAAATCGCAAAAGCTCGAGGAAACAAAAAGATAGAAGAACTGCGGCAATTTCTAGACTTTTGTCGTCGCACTGGCAAAGATATGAAAAATCAGAATCCCACCGCTGTAAGAATTGGTTGTTCTACGTTTTTTCTTTGTCCAAGAAAATGACCATTAAATTATCCCTTGTTATCCTTTTAGGATGCTTCGCTTTTTCCAATAATACGACTGTTTTTGCCTGCTGCTGATCGTGAACGAGGCCCTCATGGATTGAAGGAAAAGGCCCTGGCAGATTTATTCGTTCGCGTTCTCTGCCTTGGAAAAAATAGTTCTGATGGCCAAAAACTCTTAAAATACAGGTATGTGAGAAATACGATTATTGGCGAAAAACAAAAATCATTATTTCAACGTTTTCTTTATTTTTCAAATCACAATTTTTTTAGATATTTTCAATTCATACAATTTTTATATAGAAATAATTATTGATTGATATCTAGCGATGAAAGAATTTCGAATAAATTCACAAATTTTTTTGAAGTCTGCTATTTAACCAAAGTAATTTTTATTTTATTTTCAATTTTTATTCACTAATACTTTTTTGACGGAATGCTCTTTCAATTGAAACGACAAATGTTCCTAATGCACAGTTCTAAATTTAAGATAAATGATTTATTAATAAAATATATTTTCAGAGCTCCGGAGCAGGGAGAATCTGGCATGGGTGATTTTGCTGAAAAATTATATTGGGTCTTGAAAGGACGACACTCTAATGCATCCTGCATTTCACCAAGTGTTGAAAATATAAATACAGCATTGGACGATATTGCTCGTCGAAATGCGGAAAATCGAACCAAAGATGAGGTATTCGTACGCTTGATCAAACAATTAGGGGCTACTGAGCTCAAATGGTTGACGAGAACGATACTCAAGGACATTAAACTTGGAATGGGTCAAAAAAAAGTTTTTGAAGGTACGATTTCCAAAATTTCAATTATCCAAGGACAAAATTCTATTTATTTTTATTAATAATCAAATTTTCGGTACAAATTTTCCTCTTGAGCGATTGAATGTTCGAAGAATGTCAGAGCAATTTCATAATATTTCCAATTGCCATTAATGAAATATTGATAATAACTCCAAGTTCGTTGAATTTTAAGCGATTTTTGTCTAACATTTGAATTCGAAATTCCAATAGAAAATATATTGTGGTTTTCTTCTTTTTCGATATTTAGAGTCTTTTTTTTCAATCGTTTTTTAGCGTACCATCCAAACGCCGACGACCTATTCGGGGCAAAGTCAAATTTGCGAGAGGTGTGTGATTTGTTGCTCGACGAAAATTACAGAGTGGAAAAAAGTGCGTCGAACATAGTCGTTCTTTCGCCATTTAAACCGATGCTTTTAGAGCGATGCAGCATTGAAGAAGTGGGCAAATTTTTCACTCAAAACGAGTCGTATTATGTGCAGACTAAATACGACGGTGAAAGAAGTCAAATTCACATGAAAGACGGTGTTTTCAAATATTACACGAGGCACGGAACAGATATTACGAACAATGCAGCGTACGGAGAAACGAGAAACTCAAGAGGATTTTTGACCAAAAAAATATCTTCTCTCCTCAATCGTGATTGTCGATCCATTATTTTGGACGGTGAATTAATGGGTTGGCACAAGGACCGAAAAATCCTTGGCTCAAAGGGAATGCCATTCGATGTCAAAAAACTCACAGCCAACAGTCGACATCAACCCTGTTTCGTTGCCTTCGATATTATCATGTACAACGATCGTTTGTTGGTAAATTTGCCTTACAAGGATCGATTGCTGATTTTAGATGCTGCATTTCGAGAGGAAGAAGGCGTTTTGTTGAGGAGTCACATAAACAGCATTTCTTCCAGGTATTCGCCTTTTTGAACGTACACTAAATTATTATAACTATTCAAAAGTAATTTCGAATCTGACAACTTATCAGATAAAATTTCATTGAAATTGTTATTTATTTTACGAAATATTCAAAGACAAGGATCAATTACAGTCCATAAATATTGACGTTTATTTATAAAGCAGTTTCGAAAATATGTGTCTTTTTTCTGATACATTTTAATTAATTGAAGAAAAATTGCTCAATTTTGCCACTTACGAAGATCGAGATCGTCTTTACTCGGCGAAAATTCTGTTGTGATTTTTCTTGTTGTTTTTATTTCATTACAGAATGAGTTGTAAATATTATCTTTCGAGAAATGTCGAGAGTTTTATCATCTCGAATTGTACATTAAGTAATTTTGAGTGTGAGTTTAACGATTTAAAAAAAAAACGTAAAAATGTGTTTTTTTTTTTCTTCAAGCGCCGAGCTGCTTGAAATATTTAATAAAAGTCTTGATACAAAGGAGGAAGGAATCGTATTAAAAAAGAGCAATGGTTTGTACAAACCAAATACACGTGAGGGGAGTGGATGTTATAAGATCAAGGCCGAGGTAAAAATTTTCAGTGTGGAAAAGACAGACATTTTTTGTATTGGAGCAATCAGTGATTTATTTTTTTTAATGCTAATTTCTTTTCACAGTACTCCGAGAGCCTCATCCAAGATTTGGACTTGTTAATTCTCGGTGGTTATTACGGGGAAGGCAAATGGGCCGGAAAGTTCAATACTTTTCTTGTTGGCGTTGCCGAGGACGAGAAAACGAGCACTAAAAAGTTCTACTCTGTAGTTTCAGTCAGCACGGGACTCAGCATGGAGAAAATGAAAGAACTCGATGCGAAATTTAAACTCTTTGGGACTAAGGAATGTCCCAGCAATGTCATTGGACCAAAGGTCAGAATTAGTTCGAATTGTTTAATTGTTTAATTTTATTCATTCATTTTTCAAATATTGATCCATTGAGTTTTGCTAGTCAATGATTTTTCTCTTAATAATGAATTAAATATTATGTTGAGCTATTCTGAAGAAAACATTCAATAAAATTATAATCACTGTATGAATTTTAAAGACATTTGGTTTTTTCTTTTTTTTTTTTTATAGAAACATCTACCCGATGCGTGGATCGAGCCGAAAAATTCCTTAATTTTACAACTCAGAGCTACAGAATTGACCCGATGCAGCGTACATCCTGCTGGCTACACTCTGCGGTTTCCTAGAGTTGTAAAAATTAGAGAAGATAAACCTTGGGAGGACGCTTGGACTCTTAAAGAGTTACGAGCCATGGTCAAGGTGCAAATAATCGCTCAATTAAAACTGAAATTCATTCAAAATCCCGAATAGTTTCAATTTATCCAAAAAAATGAAGTCTTTTACTCTTGGAAATCGAGATATTAAGGCCGAATGTCAAAACGACTAAACAACCAATTTTTTGATGATTTTTTTCTAGGACGGGAATTTTGTGCAAAAAGCGACAAAACGACACGCGACTAGCAGCGATATTCGCGATGCAGTTAATCCAAAAATGGCTCGGAACGTGCGACCCGCACCAATGCGAATCGACACCAAATATTTTGGGGCTACAACATCCTTCGTCACTCGCCTCACACGTCTACTCCATGAAAAAGAGTTTTGCGTCAAGAACGGTGAAGAAGGCTCACCAAAAAATAATAGACTCTCGAAAAACGAAATTGAAATTATTCTGCGTGAACATGGCGGAAAAATCGTTCAAAATCCGGGAAATGAAACGTTTGCCATAATCGTAGGAAACCCTAAATCGGTAAGTTACGTTTGTTCGGGTTTTTAATTTCACTAGTTTAATTTGTGTTTGCACATTTTTTAATTTAATTTTTTTTTGAAGTAAAATACACAAATTTTTCATGCGCTGAAGTCCGTAGTGCTGTTTAACTATTTTTTTGACTGAGTTTGAATAAAATATTATAAAAATGAGAACGAGATTAGCGAAATACTCAAGATTTTGACACTCTTCCTTGACTTTTTAGGAAAGAGTAAAAAACGATGTAAAAGTAGGGAAGTGGGACGTCGTCGCACTCGATTGGTTGAAGCGTATCACGGATGAAAAAAATTGGCATCGAGGGATCGATTTTTTCCCGTGGGAAATCATTTCCGGTACGAAAGCGACGCAACAACGTCTCGCTTATTCATTTGATCAATTTGGTGACAGTTACACGATGGATGCGGACGTAGAAAGTTTGAGGCGATCCTTCGAAAAGGTTGAAGAAGGAATGCTGGTAATTTTGTTTACACTTTCATTTATTTTCTATTTCTTAGCGCAATTTGTATATTTACAACGGTTTTGTCGATTTTTTCGATTGGAAAAATTTGAAATTCGATTCAAATGTCGTTCTTTGACTTGCCAAATAATTCCAGAATATTTGTTTTGTTTGTAGAAAGAAAATTCCCACGAAGTATTCGACCAGCACCAGGAAATAGAGGCTGAACTTTTCGACAATGGAATTTCCCCATTTTCATTGTTTCGGAAAATAACCGGATATTTTGATGATCCTTCGGACACGAGGATTTGGGATTTTAAATTTATGAGGGGAAAAGTCAGCGACGATATCGACCCTTCCGTGAGTCACGTATTTGTTAATGGAAAAGCAATTAACTTGATCGATCTTTACAAAAAAATCAACAGCACTGGAACAACAGAAATTAAAATCATCAACAGTAGCTGGATCAAAGATTGCTTTCAGCAAGAAAAAATTTTGCCTGAGGATGAATATATCATCGGTTGAATTTGTTGGATGAAAACAACGCTAGTCTCCCTTTTGGGATTTTTTTTTCGGGATCAGCAATTGCTAAAAGTAATTCCAATATGCAATGTTTTGGAAAACTCCAAATTTTATCAAAAAAACGATCACAGTCTTCGAGATTTTATGAAAATAGTTTTATTTCCATTTTGACTATTTTGAAAAATAGTTTTTTTCAATTTTATCTAGTAATTGGGATCGTGAGATCATGTTCTACATTTTTTTAAAGTTACTCAAGTCATACAGATTTTATTATTGAAGATATTATTCATTTAATGAAATATTTTGGGAGTTATAGGTTGAAATTTTCATAGGTAGTCTCTATAAAAATAACTAATTAACGAATTTTAAACAATGTTTACATTGCGAATGAGGGAAAAAACGAAGATGGTCGGGAAAAAATTGCATTTCAAAAATAATATTTTATTATTTAACTAAAGATAAAGATCTAGTTTTAATGGTCACCAAAAATCGTAACTAACCTATTTTTTAATCGATGATAAATGATCGATAGCATCAAATATTGATCAAATTAATTCGTGATCATGAGAGAAAATATTTACCCTTAGAATTATTTTTCTAACTAACAATGGCACGAAGTGTTTGCTAAAAGTGAACAAAAAATCAAATGAAAATATTATTGTAGTTGTTTAACATTACAAAGGTGTATGGGATCGTAAGCAATATTTTTATTGAATATTATTGTATTTTCGCTCTTTTTAAATTATGATTGCAATATTACAAATTTAATATCCAAAGCTTGCAAAACAAAAGTGACAGTGATTCTCGATTTAAAAAAAATTAAGGAACCATCTTCTTCACAATATTAATTTGAAGACGTACGAAAATATTTAGGTTAAGCTCGAAACTCGTCTCGATCAATTAACCTTTGAATGGTTTACTTGAGTTTTTCGATACTTTACTGTGTTCCAAGCAAATAAATAGGAGACCTTGACGCTAAGCTGATCGTCTTAAGATTGAGCATTTTTCTTTGGAACTCCCCGGTTTTGGAAACACCGATTTCGTTTGGAGTGATTAGAATTTTTGCAAAGTTGAAAGCGAGTCAGATTCTTAGAATTTCGGTTTTCTTCTGTAGGTCAGTGTACCTGCCAAGGGTTTCAAATATAAATGCAAACTATACGTTGTGTTAATAAATAATCGCTTGAATATAGAATAATGTTTGAATGTCACGAAATTCTGCGAATAAAATAATGACTTCTGAATACGATTGAAATTGTTTTTATTTCTTTTTTCGTACGTTGTACGACACTTGAAATGCATGCTGGGAAAAAAAATTCCAGGCGGATATGAGTCATGTGTGCAACTAAATTGGTCAAGATTGAAAATATATATTCTTTCGTTTTGTGTTTTGTCAAAGTTAGTTTTACAACGATAGATTTTTATAATTTCGACAATCGTTTAAAAAATTTAGCAAAATTATTAAATTTGTTTCGTCATCCGAGTGTCTCGTGCGGGTTTGTGAAAAACAATTGAAAAGTTCGTCAAAATTGTTATTTCATTCCGTTAAAATGTGTTCAGTCGAATTTTGCCAAAATTTTAATCCAGTTAATCCAACTTTGATGTCAATTGATCGAGTGATCGAGTTAAAAATGTAAAATTGCTTTTTCGAAGTGGGCGAAGAGTGACGCAACGAGATAAAAATAGCTGAGAGGTTATGTCGATCGAGATGTCGAAAAAGTTGAAAATGTATGCAGCTCGAAGGATATTTCGCCAAAAAGTGTAACTTTAGAAATAGATCAGGTCACATTGTGCTCGGACATTCAATTCTCATTGCGTCTCGTCGAGAGTGGAGGGAAATGTTGAGAAATCTTGTAACGGGAGTTATAGTGTATAGCATAGTGGCAAGCGTTTGTCAGAGAACGAGATTGAATGACAGTCTGACAGTTAGCTCGTTTAACATCACGAGAGTGTATACGAACACACGAAGAGGCCAGAATGAGAGAGACTGTTTCGAAATATTCATTTAGGCATTTCTTGATGACGAGACAAGTTCTCGTACCGCCCTCGTGGTACGTCGTCGTGTTCCATTTGATTCGGCTTGGAATGCGTGCAAAATGCTCGAAAGCTCCGCGCCATAAGACAACATACAGCTGGTCACGTGTTTTCTCCCTCCCCCTTTTTCTCTCGTCGTTTCAACAAAGCTTTACATTCAGAGATTTTGCAGTGAGATTATAAAAGATGGTAATTAAGTTGCTTACAGTTTTTATCGCAATGAACAGCCCTCATTTTTATCTTGGAAACTCCTTCAGTTATTTAACTCACTGTCGCTCTTCCCTTCTTCGGCCTTTTCGTCTCTTGTTGTGGTTATACCAGAACATTGATATATTTCCATTCAACGAGCATGATTTATGCGGATGCATACTCGACTCAGAACATCTTTCAAAACCAACATATGAAAAGGCAGACTGTAATTTCGTTAAGTCGACCATATACACAGGATTTTTATGAAGATGGCAAGTTTCCCCGTAATCAATTTGATCATTAGACAAACATTCGACGGTGCTCAGCAATGGTAAGTGTTTTTTTTTTTGGCTCGCATTCTTATTAAATCATACAAAACCATGAGAAAAACGTCGTCAGTTTTTTATTTATTTAACAATTGTTATTCTCGAAATGTTTCAAATTCATTCCATCCCGAAAATGACCTCTAGAAACGACTTTCTAGACAGCACCACAGCTTTGAAAACAAAATCGATGTTTCCTAACCACAACTTCACGTAAATTCAAGCCAAATTCAAATAAAAACAATTAAAAAACTCTGCCAGATTTTAATTTGACGTAAATGATATGTAAACAGTATTTTTTAAATTAAAATCGTGTTTTTTCACGAAACTAGCAATTATATTCGTAAGAGGGATCCTTCGCCTTGGTCTCGACACTTCTTGGCAGCTAGGTGTATACTATTATAGTATCGGAGATCTCGTTAGTGGGATATGAGGGTAACTTTGAGTGCACAGCCAACAGAGTGAAAGAGAAAGAGAGAGAAAGAGATATTTGAGCCACACGAAAATTACGAAGACATTAAAAGCACAGAGAGAGAGAGAGAAAGAGAGGGACGTACGAAATAATGTAGATGAGAATATGAATGATGTAGCTACCAAGCTGTATCTACTTATAGACCCGTCAACCGACAACTGGACGCGTATTAATTGACTTTAGATTTTTTTCCCTTCCCTCTTTCTCTCTCCCACAGCCTTTTGACACAGTCACTCTGGAATACTTTACAAGCTTATTTCAAAACGTGAAAATCCATAAACTATCTGTATCTCGTCACTAAACTTGCCCCACAATTTTTTTCTTTTTTCCCTACACAAAACAACCCTCTGGGTAGCAAAAAAAGGTTAGGAAATATACTTTGGGATACGTGTCAGTTACTTTCGAGTCGTTACACAAGTGGATGAGTCAATTGTGAATTATAATACGACATAAATCCTGCGATTAGTTTCTAAATTGATTGGATTTATTTATTGTATTTAATCGAAATGAAAATGTGGCTTAAATAATGTTTATTTTATTGATTCCATTTTGAATCAAATTTCGTTTCATTTTCATTTCGATCACGATGAAAAAAATATGGCTATTGACCTTTTGAGCTACGAATTTTTCTTTACGAGCAAATAATAACGAATAATAACTGTCGATATTTTTTTTTGACATTCATAAGGTCCCAGAGAACTTATGACGAAGAAAAATCCAGCATTTGACAAATCTATGGAGCCTAAAATAAATTATAGTAAGAAAT
>JACEOJ010000094.1:1393277-1447016 GCA_013761285.1 Campoletis sonorensis
AAAAAAAAAAACTACAAAAATTCATTTCGGACGAGAAGATTATTGGATCAGAAAATTACGATCCTTGACTGGAGAATTTTTAAGTTTCAATTTTTCTTCTCGTCAAATTGATGTTGAAAAAAGTTCCATTGCCATGAACTTAGCAGTAAAAATATATACGAACGAAATAAAAGACAAAGGCACCGAAGCGAATCTTGAAATGTCATCTGCCCGCGTCTTTTTCTAATTCCATTCTGAAACTTCATGGTGAGAGTGTTTGGAGCTTTTCAATTTAGCTTCTCAGGTCAAAGGAATCTTTTATTTTTTCCCCAAAAAAAACGAAACTGTTTAAACCGAGGTCCGCCATGTTGATTCAGTGCAAGAAACGTCACTTCGTGTCACGGTTGTTCGCGATTTGAGAGTTTCTTCGTCACGACAAAACGCGATGAAAAAGGAAGAAATGAGGGAAGAGAGGAAAAAGAAAGAGACGCTGAACAGGCTGTCAACAAACTATTTGCTCGTGACAACTTCTTCAACCTCGAAATGTTGAGGTTGTCCGATGCGTTGAGACGGTGTAAGCGAAAAGAAGAAAACAACTTTGCATCAGTTAAGAGACACCTCTTCATTCCACGCTCATTAGACGGAATGCCACAAAATTGTATTTTGAATTTATCCTCAAAAATTGCCCAATTCTATCCTCAGAGCTTTTTTTTGGTCGTGCATTTCGTTTTTTGTTCCGTTTGGTAATGTGGGACGAGTGGTTACGAAGAAATCAGTAGAGATTTTTTCGTTTCTTCTCTGCTTGACATTTGACGAAGAATTTTTGAGAACCAGGGAAAGAATGGAGGAGGAAGAGTTCAAAGGTGTCGCAGGGACGTCAGACATTTTGAGTGACAAGCACGGAGACAGAAAAACATCACGAGAATATACTCGAGATGCTGGGCACAGAATGGAAAAAAAGTTGAGAAAAAAAAAGTGAAGAGAAAAAAAAATGGAATGGAAAGAGCGGGTGGAAAGTTTGAATGGATTTTGGGGAGCACAACATTAGCTCCTCGAGGAAAGCGATACAACTGTATGGCGCTTAACATTACTTAAGATCATTTTTTGGTCTGTGTGTGGCATTCGAGAAGTCACGAAAATTGACTATATACCTTTCCTACCTTGAATAAATACGATGGGGAGGTAAAATCGTAGACAAAAGTGCCCAGGATTCTTGGATCACTGAGATTATGGTTTTTAAGGTAGTAACTTCGCGACAGTCACGTTCAAACGTTAATTCGCTGATAGTTAATTGTTGAAAAGTTATTGGATTAAACTTGCGAAATAATCCATGCAAAAATCGAAGAAATCCGTCCTGAAAATTCGCCAGGAAAGAGGAATCAAGGATAAAAGAAATTTAGATCATCTTGATCTTCTTTTTTATTTATTAAACCCCCTCCACCGTAAAAATGTTTCTGTTCGTTTTATTTTCTGTCTCTTTTTCTCACTTTTACCTCCTCCCTCATCTTCCTGCTCCTAGACGTTACAAAAACAAGCTTCAAACTAATATTAACTGTGTGTTGGCAACATGTAAGACGAGATCGTATTAACGAGCTCTTAAAAGTCAGATCAGAGAAAGAATGACCATGTGGTCCCAGCTGGTGAGGAGTAACCCGCGTGCCGCCCAATATGGCAGACTGGGGCAATGAAAGCCAAACGGAAGATTGGAGTCAGCCTTCTTGTTACAAAAAGAAATCAAAAAGTCGTATCAAAATAATGCCTATTTCCTCTTCGCCCCAAACGTCTCAGGAATTTCTTCACTTCTTAACTCTTTCTTCTTTCCCGCCCTATAAAAGGTTCTGGGAAGAGGCGGAAGAAGGTCAAAGGTTTTGAGGTCGCAGCAGCTTTTTTCTTTCCGCGGAATATTCTTCCTGTATTTATTTATTCAAATTGCTAAAAGTGTTGCTTGAGTGCTTAACATTTAGGATCTTGGATTACGTTTCCGCAAAAATGAAAATACAGAATAATCCTCGAACTTGAAATAACGAGGCAGCCTGGATGATGGGCTAGAAAAGTGTCAATTTCGCGATATTTTTTCTCTGCTCGAATATAAATCCATCGTTGCAAAACTTTTGGAGCGATTTGCCACTTAATTCGAGATCAAAAACTATTTTTTTAAAATAAAAACGTTTGGACGTTGAAGCTGTTCTTGCCTTTGAGACTAAAACTCCAGAGAATTGAATTGTTTTCTTGTACATTTACGTGCGAGCGTAATTTTGTTGCATTATATAAAATGAAGAACTTGCAAGCCTCTCAAGAGAAAAGAAAAATACAAATTGATTATTACAAATGGTTGTGTTAATTTTTTAAAATAAATCTCTGAAGTTCAAACCGACTGCGATTGTATGAAAATCCTTCAATTTTTTCCACAGTCTTTTCGACATTTAAGACCTTTTTATATGAAATATCAATAGTTTCGTATCAAAATTTTTCCCTCGTATTTTCGAGATACGTAAACAATAACCCCAACTTTCTTGGAAACATTAGTTTTATTCGAGCCCAGAAAACAAAATTGCAAAAATCACAGTTTTTTGAGAGCTCCTAGTTTCTCGCTCGAAGGAAAAAAGAATGAGGAGTTGGTACAATTTTTCCAAGGAAAAAGGGCTCGAACGGTGCAAAAGGTTGTCGACTGCGAGGCTGGGACCGATCACCCTATTTTAGTGTAAGCTATTAAATATCCGTATCGATATCAAGCTGCAGAAGATCTTGAACACGCGTCACTGATATCCTTGGACAAACGTTGCCATATGTGTTTATATGGAAAAGCGTCTCTAGGAAGATATCATGGCACGAAATGATTACAGAGTTCTCATTTTTTCCTTTTGCTACACCATCCGAGAGTTTAGAGAAAAGAAAGGAGTGAGAAGACGAACTAATGGGCAGGAGAGAGTGAAAAGCGAGACGTAGAAATGAGGAGGAAGTTTCATTGGCTAGTTAAATACGAAAGTGGCGTGGCTTGTCTTCCCATGGAGCCAATCGTTCAGCATTTTCTACTAAAAATATAACGTGTTAAATTAGTAGGAGGAGATTTTAACTGATCGTCTTGTTCGCCGATGACGAAGAGGGAGCTAAGAAACGAAAGAAGAGGAAGAGAGAAGAAGAGAAAGAGAGAAGAAGAGAAAGAGAGAAGAAGAGAAAGAGAAAAGAAGATGAAGAAACGTAGTTTTCTTCGGTGGAGATGTTGTCCGAAGTGCAGAGATGAATAAGACGAATTGAGGTCTCAGTCATCTCCGAGGATTCGAGTAAGTTCATTCGGAGGAAACGCAACACTCGAGAAATCGAGGATCGGATTGAAATCGGGATTTACAACGAACTGTGCAAATTTTCTCAAAATGTTTTAAAATCATTAAAAACGACGTTTATTTTCAATGGTCCATTGAATTTTTCGTGTTTCACGACATCTTTGATGTTCCGACAAGACATTATCATCCATTTCGGAATTTTAATTCGACAAAAAAGTCGTGATTCCTGGGCCCCCAAGAAATTTACCATCAATTGCAATATGGCGTCCGATCTAAGCATCGAAGAGTATAAAAACGGTTCGTCCTCCGTGGAACAACGTCTCCGGAGCCCAAAGTGCGCAAGATGTCGAAACCACGGTATCATTTCCGGTCTCAAAGGACACAAGAGATCCTGCGCTTGGAAGGACTGTCGATGCGCTTGTTGCCTCCTCGTCGTTGAAAGACAACGAGTAATGGCTGCTCAGGTCGCTTTAAGGAGACAACAACAAGCTCATGGCAATTTTATCAATGAAAATCTTGCTACCATTGCTACCAATATTAGCACCAAATCCGGCCTTGAACAACGACGAAATAATTGCAACAATCAACATCGAGCAGCTGCTGCTTATCAAAGAAGATTACGAAATTTTCAACGCCATCAATTGCAACTTACACAAACGAGGATAAGCGTTACGCAAAATTTTCAAAGTTTGAACTCGATCCAAACCATCCCTACGACACGTAAGCAACCTTTTTTATCAATTTTTTAGTCCTATTTCAATTTTTGTTACTAATTTTTCAATCAATATTGCAACTACACCATTTTTATTCTTCGTTCGTCACTGTTTTGTTAAAAAGCTATCATTTCTACCTTTTTCCCCCACTCTCCTTCGTTTCAAAAACAACAAACCAAAAAACAGTGCTTTTCTGTTGAAGGAATCGAAAAATATTTATCTTCTCACCCACTTAACATCCTGCGAGACAATAAACCATTGTTTGGTCAACAGTTACAACCGTTTTAAACGATTAGATACACAATCAGACTTAAATAACTTTTACGATGATAGACGCGAAGTATATACTTCCTGTCTTCGTTCTTCTCGAAGAATTTGCAGACATTATTATCAGCTTCGTACCAAATCGATATAAAATAACAAAATATTCATTTAAATTTCTGAAGAAAATGTATTCCAGCTCTTCTTCTCTTTCTATCCCAAAATCGAATTCGGAGAGCTTGGCTCACGTTGGCATTTTATCAACAGATTTATAAAAACTCTTATTGCAATCACGAAATTATGTTGGTTATTCATTTTATGATGAAAATAATGAAAAATATGTAAAACAAATCGTGAAACGATCATATTCGAGAAAAAAAAAGTTTATTATTACAGCCACACGAAGGGTGTAATTCACTCAGCCCTCGCGACAGCTAAACAAACATATAACTTAACAGCCACGTCAAAGCAAGCCATTAAAAGTGAATGGGGATGTTTTTCATTTTTTTTCTGCCTTTTTTTTGTTCTGGAATTTGATTATTACTTTTTTAACTTGTATCTTTTTATTATTCATTTTCAAATGTAGTGATTTAAATATTTTTGCTTTTCTGTTCCTTCGGTATTTTGTGATATTTAGAATTTTTCACTTGTCGTTGTTGTCGTTTCGTCCATTTTTATATGAATTTATACGAAGATCTCCATTTCAGTGATTCCAAATAGTCACTTACTCGCGCCCATTTCAAGGGTCGAGGGCGACCGTAAACAAAACACCGGAAATCCATCGATGGAGATACAACCTTTATATCAAACCGGATATTCCGGGATACCTTGGTTCAATTGCATTCCCGAAGGATCGAACACGAATCGCAATTTTAACGATCTCGTTATTTCTGCGACCGAATGTCGTGACAGTTCCTCTGACAGGGACGAAAACTTGACGAGGACGACAAAAAAATCGCCAATATCGTTCAGCGTCGAATCCATCATAGGGATGAAGTGAAGTTTGCAATCAGACACTAATTAAAACAAAAAACATTTGAAAAACTTGGCTCTGTGTAACTTTTTTGAAAACAATTGTAATGTGAATTGTTCAATTGAACAAGTAAATTGTGTAAATAATATCGAAAACATTGATTTGTTCAAATTGAATAAACATTTTCATGTTCTCGGACTCAATTTGAAGAAAATTTACTTGTCCAATTAAGGGATTAACAGTCAGAGACGTCAAAAAATTCGATACTTCGGAAAATATTTTTATTCGGTACTTACGCCCTTTCGTCTTGCTTATTATCCAAAGTGTACATTTATAGGATTTGTAAATAAATAAATAGTCTCGATAACGTGGCATATTATTTTTTATTACTGTATCTTCAAGTCGTATGAATAATGAAATGTAACAAATTGCTGTTACCCAACAACAGTGTGATAAATTCATTTAGTGTAAAAACATTAACGCCCTTTTATGTATTTTAATGAAATACAATCGAAACGGTGAAACGTATTAAAGTTTTGACATTTTGCAAAAATCATTTGTCAACTTCTAACATCTTGCTACAACGCTTCATGTACAAATTCATTTCAGTATAGTCGATCAGACTATCACGAATTATTTCGTAAAGAATGTTTGGCCATTCTTTTTCGAGTATTTGAAGCTTTTGTACAGCGTCGATGGTTTGATCGATCATATTTGACAGGTGAACTTTTCCCTTGTGTCTCGATATGAGATCCTCCTGAAATCACGATTATTATTTGTTTCACTTAGTTTTTGGAGCTTGGAAAGCATTTTACAAAGTTGAGCATCGTTTTTGTGGTGAATTTTTATGGTAAATATTTTTACCAGTTGATTTTTCTTCCAATTATAACCTTTTTTTTTAAGTTTTCGATTTAATTATGTGTACAAAATTGTAAGAAAAATTGATTTAGAGACCAAGACGTTGTTTGAGCAGTAAAGATGTTAATAAAAATCTTGATAAATTAACCAGAAAGTCTTTTTCATTTTTTTTTTTGACATACCTGTGTGACATTTCCTCTTCGTAATTGTAAAGCCTCTTTGGCAACCACGTTCCTCAATGCTGGATCGCTGTTGAATAAAAATTGTTTGGCAGTGATTTGTTCCCCGTTTAACTTTTGCGCTTTTTCCAAATGGAGCCGCTGAAGCAGCGGCTGCAAAAGTGACTCTGGCAGTGACCACATCACAATGTCGGTTAGACCAGAATATTCCTCGTTTGCTAACTCGATGTCTCTTTCCGTTATCTGTTTGAACGTTAGGGTAAAAGTGTTGTTTTTTAAAAATGAAAAATGGATTTTTGATGACCTAAAACGATCATGAATTTCGATCTCAGTTCGATAACAATTTTCAGGCAATTTTAAATGCCTGAATAAAAAAAATCTTCAATTTAATCGAATTCGTTGAATTTTTGGTTCGTGTTTTATTTTTTATTTAATTTTTCCATCAATTGAGATCGATAAATTCAATGATTTTTCTTTGATTCAAGTCCTCAATTGATTTTTATGGTTATTTGGATTAAATTTTATTCAATTTATCGTTTTATTTACCTCTCTGCCATTGATGACTTTTAAACCCCAATGGGCCAATCGAAAAATCGCATAAGTTCTCCAGTCTTTGGAAATAATGGGATTCCCTTCAGGTTCAATTTGAATGCTTGTCAAACCTTGCACTTCGGCAAGTGCATTTATTTGTCCCAGATGACTTATATTAGTTTCTTTGAATATGAAATGTTCGGCGTTTGGAAAACGACTCTTTAGCTTACTCAGTATTATCGCGATACCATTGAATTGAACGTAATTGAATTTGACGATGTTTACGTCCGTTGCCTTCGTAGGGTCCCAAGGTCGGTCTATGAAACGTAAAGCTCCTTGACCATAAACGTTCAAACAACGTCCTACTATTTCTACCAAGTAATCACCACCTGGAAATCATTTCCAATTTTTTTCATTGGAACCTCTTTTGCTCGAAGATTAAAAATGAAGAAAATAGCGATTTGTTGCTTTTAGAATTCGATCTCATCAGTTTTGAGGCACTTTGTTCGATAGAAATTTTGTTTAATGTCAAGAAATTACGTCGAAGGCAAGAATTTGATAAAATGATCATTTTTTCGAATTCACGAAGGATCTTACCAAAAAAATCTACCAAATCAAATTTTGTTTCGATGGATTAACTACTGAATTCATAAATTATTGAATTTTTATTATTTTGACAATAACGATCAATCAAAATTGTTGAAAATTCTTTGTATTGCTGCTTACGAAAGTCGAATAACTCGATCGAAATTGACAAGAAGCTACGGCTGTTATCGTCAATCTTTGAACAAGTGCTCGTATCTTGATCTTATTTTATTGAAAAGCAATATTCATAAATATGCATATTTGAACAACTGGATGAAAGATACCAACTCTCATATTTTCTTTATTATTCTTGTGAAGAAATTGCGCGCGATGTACATTATGAGGTCATTGAAGAGATGTTTAATATTTTTTAAATGCGAACATGTTACGAATGCGATTTATGTATCGAATTATGTCACTAACAACAAAAGCGTTTCATGGTTTTGTACAAAAACAGCTGTAAAATATTTCGCAATTTTCAGTTGGATTCGAATGAAAAATAAAGGTGTAATAATTACTCATTATTTTTTTAAATCGAGTCTAAGGTATTTTATCGTTTTTTAAATTTCACTTTTTTTTATAACCAAAAAAAGATTTATTTTTAATGATTTTTTTCGTTAATTGATAACCAATTAATCGTGAGAGACAAAGGGTATGAATTGGGTAAATTTAGACCCGATCGTTACTACAATGGGTCTTTAAGACCCAGGCAGCTTGCCATGCTGGAAAATCTTAAAGAAATCAATACTTTTCGACCTTTTCTTTTTACCCCAGAACTCATGGCGGTCAGGGATTGATATCGACCCCTACGTAAATATCGAAAAAATGTAGTTTTCGTCGATTTTTTCAAATTCTTTAGTTTCTAAATGAGTTTTTCGTAAACTTATTTTTTATGAAATAAAAATCCTCGCGTAATATGAGTTTTGGGTCAAATAAGAAAGAAATTTATTCCGAAATCCCGGTTTTTCTCTGGGGTCAAAATGACCCATTGTCAATGAAAAAAAAAATTGAAAATACGAGTAATTAGATGAAGTGATCGAACCTTGTTCCTTTTCTTTGGGTGGATTTGGTTGAGGTGGAGGAGTTGGTGTCACGACAGCTCTGTGTTTAGCTCGTGCAGTGGCAGCTCTATTGCTTTTGTAATGTACAATTTTTTTGATTTGTGCGCTTTTGATGCGTGTTTTGTCGTCTTCAGAATCGTCAAAATCATCAGCTTTGGTGGTTGATGAGCTGCTCGAGTCGCCGAAAATGGATTTGTTGCTGTCAACGCTGTTGTTGTTGAAGTTTGATAAATGGAACTCAGTTTTGCCATAATTAGTATTTTTAGTGGATTCGTTTAAATCGTTGGGAGTGAAAAAAGGTTTTGAGTCGTTGAACGAGCCAACGGGGCTTTTGTTTCCGTTGCTGTTGCCAATTTCCGGAGAGAGAAAAGACTTTGAATTCCTTTCGTTCGTCGATCGATTTTCACTCTCAAGTTTTTTAAACAATGTTAAAGTCGGTCCCACCATACTGTTGCAAATATTGTACAAATCGTTTTTGTCACTGTCGTTCGAGAGTGCACGATTGTTGTTTGTCTTGAGCAGATGATTTCTCAATCCACTTTTGAGGCTCTCGTGGCTCTCAGAACTTTCGAGGTCGCTGTCAGTCGTAGTTTCTGTGCTATCGATCAGTAAAGCGTTGCTCCGAGGATTTCGCAGGTTTTCATTGATCCTCGTGTTCGTAAGATTGTTTATAATCGGCACGAGAATCGGTGGTAACTTGAAATTCAAAGCATTCACACGATTGACGTTCTCCAATCGGAACAAACCGTCGCTCGAGTTACTTCGCTTTTTAAATTGTATTTTTCGTGCCTCCACGTTCTCGTTTATCGCGGTCAAACTTCCAAAACCCTTTGATTTCGTATCGTTCAATCCCTTCAGTTTAACTGTCTCGAATTTACTCGAATTCTGTAAATGCAATCCCCGCAAACGTTCGCTCTTTATGTTGCTCATTTTATTCGTATTACCGGCAAAACACTTCGTCTGCGATCTTAAAAGCTCCCAATTTGTTTTCGCATTTGTTATCACCTCTTCTCGACGTACGTTCACACAAACTTGTGTACTCAAATCCAAAAACGCCGAGTTCGATTGTTCCTTCGTTGTTCTCCATGCCATTGCGGCCCGTCTTACCTGTTCGTTCACCTGCATCGTTGAAAGTACTTGCAAATTCGGTAAATACGACACGAGAAAAGATACACAATCGGCGTTCAAAGTCACTGGATTACCGTCTATCGAAACTTCCTTTATTTGAAGCGCTTTTGCCAAACTTCCCATATCCTCAATCCTGGACAACAATATTTCTTTTATTTTCATCGAAAATAACGATCGAAGGATTCGGGATGAAGTTTCATTCAGAATTATACGATACTTTATTGATCTAGAACCGTCAGAGCGTCGTGACGTCAAATATTACAAGAAAGTGTTTCAACGACGAAGGGAAGTCAAATCGCGATTCTATTCTCGAGATTTGGCTCTTTTTTTTTAAATTCTTAATCAATTTTGTTATGACACGCATTGTTAGGAGGCAGTAGATTCAAAATTGAGCCATTTTCAAGACGTAACGGATCGAGTAATTTGGAAACGTTCGATATTTCAAAAAAACTCGTCACATTTTATTAAAATTAACTGCTCTTGACGGAGAACGTTTTTGCAGGTTGCAATTTTTCATTTTTCAAATGAATGCTGATAAAAAAATGATTTGAACTCGAAATAAAATCTCTCCACATCGATTTATTGCTTTTTTCCAAAGTTTCCAATCTCCAAAGTTGGAAAAAGTTAATATTTCGATTCTCATTTTCACGAAGATTTAATGCGAGGATTTTTTCGTCAGTTGTGACTATTTTGCAGTTGCTAAATTAACGATTTTGTTTTTATTTAAGTGGTGATAAAAAAATATACTCACTTTTGTATGTCGTTGTTGCTGAGATAAAGTTTTTGAAGCTGCGGCGTTTCACCGAAGCCCAACAATTTTTTGATTTTGTTTCTTTTCAAGTTGAGTTCTCTGAGAGAAGTCAAACCATGAAAATCATTGAATCCAATAGTTTTGACATTGTTGCCAGCGAGATTGAGGACTTTCAATGATTCAAGTTGTTCCAAACCGGATATCTGGACAATTTGATTGCCATGAAGATCGAGAACCTCGAGCTTAACGAGTGGTTTGAGACCTTCGATTTTCTTAATTCTATTTTTTCCTACTAATAAAACCCTCAGATTCTCAAGTGTGCCAAGGTCGCATATTTTCTCTATTTGATTATCGTACAAATCGAGAAAAACTAGTTTCGTTAATTGAGCAAAATGATCTCCTTCGATTTTCGATATGAGGTTATGTTGGAGCGACATTAGTCGCAACTTTGGTTCGCTTATTATTTCAGGAAAACAGGTCAAGCCTCGCCTGTCCAGACAAATTCTGTCAGGATTCTTTTCTCGCTCTGCGTTCGTTCTCGTCGCCACCACTGTTCGACCTTCTCCAGCCTGTTGCAGTGCGACGACGTCGCAGCCACCGACCTCGGCATCTTCGAAGTTAAACGTCGAGCCTGAGGAGCTTTAAATTATTTATACTTTCGTTAATACGTATTCGCTTGATTTTAACATTCGAGAGGATTTATTGTGGCCTGCAGTTCGATTTGCTACGAGCGAATGAAAAGCGTGAAAGCAAGAATCGTCGTTCGTGCGAAAAGGTCAATTTTCAAATGAAAAATTCCCCATGGACGAAGCAAATCATTTGCAAATTATTAATAGAAAGGAAAAGAAAAACATTTCATTGGTCAATTCTCCGCAGAGTTTCGGTCACCCCACTCGTTACTGGTTGAAAGAATGAATAAAACAAAAAAATAGTCCGTAAAACTTCATGAGATTGTAAGCGCAACTCTCGAAGTTAGTTATTTTCTAAGTTTTCAGTTGCAATTCTCTGGACGTAAATCATTTTAATCCTCAAGCCGCCCGCTGCTTCGAATCCTCAGAAGCTTCGCTTTGCTTTTGGTTCGATCAATCAATTTTTGTTCGAACGTCATTATTATTTACATTCGTTTTTTAAATTTCTAATTGGTCGATATGATTTTGCCAAAATTTTGAAGGATCGAATGATCCGACCATATTTTTTGTCTTAGCGAAATGTTATATCGGAGAGCAATAACAAAAAAGAAATCACGTTTTCCTCTTAGTCATAGTTTCATAACCTCTGACTAATTGGAAAAATACTAGCGAGGGTGCAAGGCTAGAGCACGCATCAAAATCAAAACAAAACGTGAAGATACTCTGAGACATAGAGATTCATGAAATTTTATTCAATTTTACATTTTATCAGCAATGTGTCAACTGTCATCAATATTTTATTATTAATGTGAACAAAAGTGCATTGGTTATCGACAATAAAGAGAATTGAGAGGGTTTAGGTTATTCTGTATTTATTTTGTTTTAATGGGAACGTCATTTTGTCGTGTTTGCAAAGCGTTTTACCAAAAAATAACAATACAAGTGCATTAAAACCGAAAAATAAAAAAACTGAGTGCAAGATAATTTAACGAGAGTAATAAATTACTTGGAAGAGTTGAAGGATCTTTTGGTGAGTTTAGAAGGCACCGGAGCACCTGGTAGAATAGGCAATGCCGGTGCAATCGTGAAGAATTTATTATCCTCTTGATCGGGTTCGCAGTGTACCGCAGCTGATTTGCCTCTCACATTAAATGTCAGTTTTCTTCCCTGCTAATAACTACATTATTTACATCAACGAAGCGTGGTGAATTGAATAAAACAGGAAAAAGAAAAAAGAATAGGGCTTATGGAATGTTCAAGGTTGATTTGAGTCGGCAGGGATAAAATAAAAACACGATTGGAATATTCTCCTTTGGCTAATCGCCAATTTTTCTCTATTTATTTCCGAAATTCTGTCTAAAAACAAATAATATTGACGAATCGGCCAATTACTCACCTGCGACTTCGTGTTACTACTTATTGGCATCACATAACAAACGAAATGTATTTAAAAAAAAAAAAACAAACACTCAACACACACACAACATGGCTGACAACACTGAAAAATATTGAATAATCCTTCCGGCCGGGCTCGTGCACGTTTCATCGAATTATTAGAAATATCAATAAGTGTACCGAGTGATACGGATGTTGATAGAGTAGAGTTATACGTCATTCGGTTTAGCTCTGCTTGTTTGTTTGTCACTGCGCGCTATCGCAACCCTCTCGTCGTTCGTACCGAGGAATCGACATGACGAAGAAAATGAGATCATGTGACATTCAAATTTCTATATCTATACATTTACTTTTCGTAGCAACGTATTTTTCGGTACTCAATATAGTCATAGTTGTCTAACTTAAAAAAGACTCTCTTTTGGGGCTAAAGTATTTCACGGAAATTGTATCACTGTCAACGAGAGTCGTACCGGCTGGTACATACGAATATGTGTGCATATGATATATATACACGGAACGATTGGTTGGTGCTATATATTTTATAAATTTACGTATATAGGGACATGGAAGGAATAGAAGAAAAAAAACTAGTAACGTAAAACAGGATATTTATTGAGCGAAGTTGTTTTTTTAAATACAATTTGAAAAAAGATGCTTATTTCCCAGTACACGAGGCAAAAACAAAAATAAGCGTAAGAAATTCCTAAACGGGATGAAAAAAAAACCCCTGAGTGCAGTGTATTTTCATGTGTATTTTGAAACGAGCTGCTACTGCTAGTAACTCTTCACACTAGTAAACGACCATAGTCTTCTGCTCGAGCCGCCGAGAGACTCGTCGTGCGTATAAATATCAAGAAAAATGAGTCTCGTCAGTGCTCTCCGTTTGTTAAGACTCCCAAAAATAAATATAACCCCAATTCATTGTGCGGTTCCTGTTAATGGTTATGCAGCACCAGGTACGAAATCATTCTGAAATGCCGCTTATAATCGTTATTCAAACGCAGTGTTTTGGAATCATTTTGAGGTTATGAACGCGAGAGGTTTGTAGCCTCGCAGTGCGACCAACCCATAAACTCCGTACTCGCTTCAAATGTGCTCTCGTTTCCGCGCGAAAATTCAAATATCTGGCTAACATTTTTTCTGTGATCTGCTACAAATGGTGGCTTAAAATTCGAATTCAAGCATTTATTAATTATGAATCAATAAATAATCCCAACACTAATAAAAATAAAAGATGAATAATAATGAAAAAAATATTAATTCAAAAATCACGTCACAACAAATTCAGGACGTTTCTGGTACATGAAAATTAATAAGTGAATAAAAATTGATGTGTTGAATTAGTAGAAAATCTTTTGAGGTACAAAATAAGCAGTGGTGCATAAAAATCGTTTAAAAATTGCGGATTAAGCTTTCGAAAATGTCGATGAACATATAATATCGTGAAATTTAGTATTCATCAACTTACGGTTCCACAAATCTGTCGTTTTTTTACATTTTTCCAGATTACTAAGAATATTCCAAAGTTTAATAAGAAAAACACGGTTATAATAATAACAACAATAACAATGAATCATCCCGATAATTTTCAGTAAATTCGAATCGAGATATAAACAGAACTCACGTAATCAATAATCGATAAAATTCTGCAGAACTTATCGTGAAGTATTCTGCAGTGTTTTATCGTACTAAAAATGTCAAATGACAACAACGAGGATAACAAATCGTAGAAAAATTTGTCAAGCAATTAGCAGCTCGTTAGAAAAATCCTCGAAGCTCCGGGAATGAAAATTGCGTTCGTTATCAAATTGGCTACGTTACCTTGTGTTTTAATGCCTTTTTTTCAATCCAGTGGCTCTCGGTAAAATGAAAAAAGGAAAAAAAGCATCAGGAGCAGTTGAAAAGAAAGTTTTGCCGGTAGAAACGGACACGAACAAGTTGGTAAAGTACGTTTGTGGATCAAACATCTTGAAGGAAGGTCAGGACATCGAACTGAAGCCAGATTCCGAGTATCCTGACTGGCTATGGGAAATCCGTACCGGACCAGCACCACCGCTTTCGGAACTTGATCCAAATACCAAAGAATATTGGAAGCGAGTCCGCAGAGACAATCTTCTACGACATAACGCGAGGGCGGCGACTAGGAAATTCTAATTTCCTCGGTTTTTAATTTGTATCTTTATTGTAACAGATTTAACAAACGATTATAAATAAAAATATATTTGACCCAAATACGTGATGTTTTATTACTTTGAGCCAGAAATTTTTTCTCACTTGCGATTGACGTTCCATTGTCCGCTTGGAATCCGCGGTAGGCAGGAAATTCTAGTTTCCTCGATTTTTAATTTGTATTTTTTTTATAACCAATTTAGCAAACGATTATAAATAAAAAATATATTTTACCCAAATACGTGATGTTTTATGACTTTGAGCCATAAATTTTTCTTCACTTGCAACTCACGAACAAATTCCCTCGCTTAGAGGTTTTTGGAATCGCTGATTACGAATCTGAACTTGAAATTTTGAAATTCAAAATGACTTGTTCGTTCGTTTTTCAAAACAAAAACCATGTGGCACGAATTTTGTTTAAGAAAATCTTCAAATTTCTTCGCAGTGTACCGAGTTCGTGAAATAATTGCTGTCGCGATCTTCATAATAATTGACTCGAAAGTAAATTTTTTCATCAATAAGTACGAAATTTGACTATTTATTTGTAAATATTTGACGGTTCATAAATTTTTTTTTAAATCTTAGATGTCTTCAGGGACTTTGTAGAACTAAAAACCTTCGGTTATTTGTGTTTCTAAAAATTACTAAAACGGGAGATTCAAGTTTTAACAAATTTTTTAAAAAACACCATTAATTTTCTGTAATTCTATCTACTCAACGCGTATTTTTTATTCGTGAAGTTTTGATCATAATAAAGCACTGAGTGTGTCTTAAGAATGATGAAAAATTCAGTAGAAAAAAGTTTGGTTGAGATCCAAGAATAATAATTGTTGATTTTTGGATGACATTGAAAACAGGAAAAAATGGTGTGTAATAAAATGAGTCGAGAAGATATTCGATAGGATGTTAAGTGGGGCGGGGGAATGATTAATGTGTTCTCATAAAATCGAACACGCCTCGATTTGCGAGAGCGTCACAGAGTAAACAAATGAAGTCTGTAATTACGCAACACGATGGAAAATCGGTGAACCGAGGGATAAACAAACTTTTTCGATATTGTTTACATAAATTATGCAAAAAAAATCGTACAATCAGATAATCGTAATGACGAAAAGTATGATTCCGGAAAATTTCGAGGGAGCGGCAAAGTGACGTTTGTTTGAAGAAGACGATGCACTCGATTGCTCATCGGTCGCAAATTCATGCAACTTTTAGCAAGTTGTGTGCTTTTGCGTGATTCATAACCTTGGCTCGAGAGAGTGGTGGAGAAAGGAAAAAAAAAAAGAAAAAAACAAAAGATCGGTGAGGTCGAATAAACGTTCAAACGATAATGGAATATCATCTTCCCTCTAATGATAGCGATCCCGGAAATGCTCCACAAATCGTTAATTAATAAATTGGGTGTTAGCTTTGGAGTGACTCTGTGACGTCATCTCGTAAACAAACGGATAAAGGATTAATGATAAATCATCATTTTCTTGCTACGAATTTCTATTGTTTATCCGTCAATTTCCGCGACTAGGAAAATGTATATAAAGAGCTATTCTCCGATTCAATTGCAGTACTTCCGTTTCGTTACACTTTGGAAAAACATTTTTACTTGCTAGTCACTTTGGAATTGTTTTACACTGTTAGGACTCGCTGGGAAGGCAAGTGAAGATTTTTATTTATTAATTATTCTCAGTTTTCCGTTCATTTTCAACGAATACTTCCAATTCATTAATCCTTAGTATTTAACATTTTTCTATTCAGTCATGAATAATTTTACGGTTCTTTTGAACGAGTTCGAAGTATGAGGACGAGGACCGAAAATATGAAAAATTAAGATAAATCGAGAAAAAATATGAAATGAAGAAAACTTGCTTGTGAAAGCATCGGGCTTTATCGTTAATTATAGTAAAATAAAAGTAGAGTACAGCTCAAATTCTTCAATGAATATTAGCGAATGGTGATTCGCAAATTGCAGGGTAAAATTTTTATGAATTTACTTGTAATTGTTGTCAACAAATTCGGAAGATTTTACAAATTTAGTACGGAATTGATATCCAGTTTTAAAAATTGAAAAATAGCCTCAAGATTGGTTGAAAGGGAATATGTTCCTTTTGGGCAGACAAGAAAACTTTGAACCCACTGATTATAGAACGAAAACGTTACTCTACCTTTACGATTATCAAACTTTATCTACGATTCCGATATAATCGTCGATACTTAGCTTCACATACAAAAGAAATTGAAAAGGAGTTATCTCGTATTGTTACAAACAATTCATGAGATAAGTTGAAATTTAATACAAAATAAAGAACAATTTACAGAAAAGCGATTACCATTGACTAGTTTTTTATTTAAACAATTCGTATTATTCATTCGGTTAATATTCAATTTGATTCTTTAATGTTCAGATCTATCAAATGTCATTAAAAACTGTTTTTATTCAATTGCCAAACTTTTGGTATGCGAATAATAATTTTGTTTTTGTGAAAAAGAATAATAAACCCTGAAGATGTACACAAGTGTTGTGAGATAAATCGGAAGTTGATTGAGCAATCGATTACGAGTAAACAGTTGAGAAGATAATGATAAGGAAGTTCAATACGTACGTGAAGAAGAATCGTTATCATAAAAGAATCGTGAGATGAAGAATATGAGTGTGTTATTGGAGAACGAATTAATTTATTCATATTACAAAATATATTTGTCGACGAAATGTTACGAATAAGTAAATAAAATGATGACGAGGATTATTGGTTGGTTGTTTTCTCGAGGTGCGATTGGTTGAAAAAAGTGAAAAACATTGGGTGGGTACATCGGGTGAAAATAAATTGAGTATAAAT
This sequence comes from Campoletis sonorensis, assembly GCA_013761285.1. Lineage (NCBI taxonomy): Eukaryota > Metazoa > Arthropoda > Insecta > Hymenoptera > Ichneumonidae > Campoletis > Campoletis sonorensis. Next base: position 1,410,602 of record JACEOJ010000094.1, read on the forward strand.
ACTTAAGGTGTATAGTGAAAAAGTATAGTTCGAGTAGGTTTTCCGAAAGAAAAAGTCATACTCGCAAAAGGTAAGACGGTGGTTCATTTTGTACGATATTCTGACCCAGAAGTTGCGTATTTCCGTGAAAACAATGCATTTTGTAAAGATCGAGAAACGTAAAGAAAGTTACGATAAAAATGTAGCAATGGAACGCAACATCGTGGAGTTATTTGCGACTCATAATTACTTTTCACTGTCCAAGTACCGCGCCTTTTTTTTTATTCCTTTCGAGATTCGTTGCGAACGTTAAAAACGATGATAACCGTTGATAAGGGATATGTCAACCAGAGAAAATAAAGTCGAGTCTTTTCAACCTGACTTCGAGTCAGTCATTCGTCTGTGACAGAACTTACAGTTTGATACTAACGATCTTCGAGCTTTTGTACATTTTCACCGTGTGGAAAAGTAGTTCTTATTGTTAATTTAGAGTTTTGATTGTGAAATTAATCAGGGGTTTTGATTGCAGAGATGAGGAGCTTCATTATTTTGGCTGCAGCCTGTTTGGCTCTGACGGCACATGCCGCTCAAGAAAGTAAGTGAATGCGGTGTTGAATTATTAAATTAATTGAATTCAGTCATTGGAATCCGACCGGAAATTAATTAAATTCTCAATTTGTCGTTTTATAGAAAAAATTGTCTGCTACTTCGGTAGCTGGGCTGTATACCGTCCGGGTGAAGGAAAATTTGCGATCGAGAACATGCAACCGAACCTCTGTACCCACTTGATCTACACTTTCGTCGGTCTTGTCGACAGCCACGTGAAAGTTCTTGACGCCTGGCAAGACCTTCCTGACAATTGGGGCAAAGATGGTTTCGGTCGTTTCAATAAACTTCGGGAACAGAGTCCGAAAACGAAGACCCTCGTTGCGATCGGTGGTTGGAACGAAGGTTCCGCAAAGTATTCAAAAATGGCATCGAGTGCAAGTTCTCGTCAAACATTCATCAAGAACGTAGTCGCGTTCGTGAAGAAGTACGATTTCGACGGTTTCGATTTGGACTGGGAATACCCGGCGCAACGCGGAGGAGTACCATCCGACGTGGAGAATTTCTCAGCCCTCATCAAAGAAATGAGAGAGGCATTTGACGCAGAAGGTTTACTCTTGACCGCTGCTGTGGGAGCTGCCAAATCATCCGCTTCTCAGTCCTACCACATTCCCGCACTCTCCAAATATCTTCACTTCATCAATTTGATGACATACGATCTTCATGGTTCATGGGAACCCCAGACTGGCATTAATGCACCACTTTACGCAGGTGCTTCTGAAACTGGACTTTCTAAGGACTTGAGTGTCGTAAGTACAAACCAATTTGCAGCAAACTTTCTTCTAATTACTAATAAGAAGTTCGCAATATTGACAAACGTCTTTAGATCTGTCTTTGAAAGTCATTAAAACTTGAATAACTGCCACAAAAGCTAACTTTGGAAGTCATTAAAACTTGAATAACTACGACAAAAGCTAACTTTGGGTCAACGAAAATAATTCTTAAAATTCTGTTGAAAAATGTTAAAGTCGGAAATGAAAAAACGGTGAAACATCATTGTATTCAATTATTAGGATGCCGCCGTTAAATACTGGCTGTCCTGCGGGGTAGACCCTGAAAAATTGATCGTCGGTGTTGCATCGTACGGAAGAACATTCACGTTAGCAAATCCGCAAAATCACGGAATCGGCGCCCCTACAACTGGACCCGGTGCAGCCGGGCCTTACACCCGTGAACCTGGATTCCTTGGTTACAACGAAATTTGCGACAGCCCACAGTGGACCCACGTGTACGACGCAGAGAGATGTGCCCCGTACGCTTACCACGGAAACCAATGGGTTGGTTACGACAACGTCAGGTTAGTACATTTTTTCAAAGAAGAGCACGATGGTAATTCATTAGAAAGTCATACTTCGGTTCAAACGCTTTCGGGCGTTATTCAAACTCGTATTTACAAATGCGAATTTAATCCCAGGAAAATGATGCAATTGCAAACGTCAAAAGAACGTCAAAAACTTCAGTTTGCTATACTTTTACAAAATTCCCGAACTGAATCTTCATTCCAATCACCATGTGATGAATTCCACGCAAAGTTTCATTTGGATGGTCATTGCTCGAGTATAGTTTTGCGATACCATAACATACGACGTAGATGCACAAAAGAAACGTATTTTTATCACAATTTTCAAACGTCACCGTCAAGATTAATCAAGCTATGGACTTTTCATCGTTCAACCTCCCACTGATTTGCTACGTAAACATTATATCGAACACACGTAAAGCCCTCTCTCTCTCCCCCTGTTTTTTCTTCCATTTCACGAACACGTATTCATGTCGATGTGAAAATGTTCGATACGAATGACGAATGTTTGAGACGCTCTTATCAACCCTCGTAATCCATCATATTGCATCTTTGATTGGCATTTGCCCAACGAAACCAATGGATAAGAAAAAAAATAACAAGAGGTGCATTTGTATCGATAGGTCCATCAAGGAGAAGGCCGAATACGTTAAGAAAATGGGACTCGGTGGTGCCATGGTCTGGTCCATTGAGACCGATGACTTCAGAGGCAAGTGTGGCGAACCTTTCGCATTGATCAAGACCCTCAACCACGTGCTTTGTGGTGGACCCGCAGTTTCTGAACATCCACGACCAACTACCCTTCCACCTACAACCACAACAGCATCCAGTGGTTACACGACTCCCCGACCAACTTCCACATCCGGTGGTTACACGACTCCTGGACCAAAACCCACGACAGGATCCGCCGGTTACACCACAGCCAAGCCAAGTTATGGCAGCGCAGAATCCGAACCGACCGTCGAAGTTGTTCCTGATCATGGAGAGTGCGAAGTTGTCGGAAACATTGCTGACCCTGACGACTCCTCACGATTCTACATGTGCATGCCCGATTCTAAAGGCGGATATTCAAGAGTGGTCATCACCTGCCCACGCCCTCTTTACTACAATGCAGCAGCTGGCATTTGCGACTGGAAACCAATGGGTTATTACCATTAAAGCAAAGACGACAATAACTCCTCATCAATATCCAACGAAGAGGCTCCCGGAATCATTGATCTTTTCATTGATCATTTCCAGCTTCGGAACATTTAGACTTTAATCCGTTCTCGTGTGATATTTCTCTTTCACCAAGTCCTCGAATGTATCGTTATTACTTTTTGTACAAGTTTTACGATCCACTAACATTAGTTTTTAGTTTTAATGTATTTATTCTCTTAAGAATAAATAAATATTTATGACGCAAAATGCTTTCCTGGTTATTCATTTCTTTACCTTCACGATTCAACCTTCGTCCTTGTTATGGGAACCTCGTGTCTACGTTGTTGTACAATTCAAAACAGTTTTGAAGATTTTCAATCACGACTTTGTCTGAATTTTCAGTGGATTTTGTAGGGATGAGTAAACTGAATTTTAAATTGAATTTGAATTTCAATTAAACCCAATTTTACAACAAAGATCGAATTCTTTGTTGTACTTTTTACAAATAAATTCGGAGTTGCTTTTGGGAACGTAGTGTTTTGGAGATTGATTTCGAAATTTCATATTTCGAAATTTGATCCAACAACTTCGTCGTTGGTTTTTCTTCTCAGCCGTTAAATCAAATTATTTTCCTCGTACTCTTCAATTTTCATTCATTTTTTTCCTTTACGATTTTGGCGTGACTTTTGATCTAATCGATATCATTTTATCGGAAGAGCTAATTATCTACTATGGTTCTTTCGGTAACGAACTAACGGATCGATTTTTTTTAGATTTTGAGATTAGGGTTCTTATCCAACTAGGCCCGTTTCACGTAATCACGTAATTTTTTTTTTATCAAGTGGTGAGTATAAGAAACTGGGGACATTAATGAGAAGGTCCAAGCAAACGAACTGCACGTGTTCATTTTTCGTTTAATGAAGCAAATTCGATTTGTGTAAAAACCTTCGTAGACAAAAAATATCATCGTAGCAAGGGACTCAATTTACTTGGCATTGATTACAATTAAAACGTTCAAAATATCCGACCAAAGCATTATTTTTATGAAAAAAAATAAATTATTTGACAAAATTTATTTAAAAAATCACGTGCAAACTATCGCACCCGATATTTGACGTTTGTGAGACGTCAGCGAGGCAGGAAATCGTATTTTGTGTGTTGATGTGATGAAAAACAGAAGAAAGGACGTATTTTATTATTTCTACTCGGAAAAAAAACTGAATAAGTGTTAACCGATCTTTTGTAAGCAACAAGCGGTTGCGTGATATAAGTCCCCCTCCCCACACTATCGATTTCGCTGATCTCCAAAATTGATTATCGTGTATAAAAGGTGGTATCGATGGGTTGGCTATGGACATATCTTTAGGATGCTTGAAAAGTTACCTTGGTCTGTATTGAACGTTAGTTAGTTTTCCACTTCAATCGAAGTTGAGTATTGAACGATCTAGTTTTCAAGTCTTCCGAACAAAAGAAAATAGAGCAATTTTTTTGCTTTAATCGGATTCTGTATCGATTCGAATTCAAAACACATCAGGGTGAGTTTTTTTTTAAATCTCTTAGAAATGCCATCGTGAACAAAACGTTAATTAAAAATCTAGAACGTTGAAACACTTTTCGAAAACCAGTAAAATGAAAACTGCTGCGATAAGAAAAATGTAATTAGTGAATTACAATGAAAAATTGAATTTCAACGAAATTCCATGGATTATTTTCCTCTTACAGATGCATTCAGCCATAATCTTTGTTGCCGTTTTCGTCGGCGTAATGGTCGCTGCCACAGAAGGGAGTATGTGCGATAAATCAAAGACGGATATTTTTCGAGATTACGACCAAAAGAAATCTAATCGGAATAGTTCAGAAGATTCAAATATTCGAATGAGTTATAAATTTAAAAAAAGAGAATGAATTCGAGTCCAAAAATTGACATTTCCTTGCTTTAGCTCCGGATCCAATGACTGAGACAATTTCGTCGTATATTATTGAATAAAAAAGACAAAATTAGGCTGATTATAAAAATAGGAAACATAGATTTCCATTGCTTCATTGTGCTAGAAAATCAAATTAATAACAATTCTTAATAAATAAAATAATTGTAGGGCACATCGTCTGTTACTTCGGCTCTTGGGCAACGTATCGTCCGGACGCAGGAAAATTTGAAGTTGAAGACATAAATCCGAGCCTGTGTACACATTTGATTTATACGTTCGTTGGGCTGGACGCGGAAAAAAATGATATTCAGGTGCTCGATCCATGGCAAGATCTTCCGGACGATTATGGCCACGACGGTTTCGGACGTTTCACGAAATTGCGTAGAAACAACACAGACGTTAAGTTCCTCGTATCAATAGGTGGTTGGAGCGAAGAATCTACCAAGTATTCCCAAATGGTATCGAAGCTTTCCTCCCGAATAGAATTCATCGAGAACGCGATAAGATTCGTGAAGAAATATGGATTCGACGGTTTTGATTTGGCCTGGGAATATCCGGGACAAAGAGGAGGATCGCCGCAGGATGTTGACAATTACGTTTATCTCGTCCAAGAAATGAGAGAAGCATTCGACAAGGAAGGTTTACTCTTAACTGCTGCAGTAGCAGCCACAAAACCTTCGGCATCCAAGTCTTATAAAATTCGTGAAATCTCCAAACACCTTCATTTGATTAATTTGATGGCTTACGATCTTCATGGTTCGTGGGAATCCCGGACTGGTCTTAATGCACCACTTTTTCCAGCTGGATCTGATAATTTCGAATCCACGGTCGTAAGTATATTCGAATAAACTTTCAGCCAAATCTTATTCAGCTTCTAATGATTCGACAAAGTTTAAGAGAATTCCAAAAAGTTTCACATGCAACTAATCCTCCCTGCGACCCAAGTTACCCCTATGGGGTCACTTTGACCCGAGGTAACTGTAGAAAAAAGGCGCAGAAATCAAGAGTTCATAAAAGAACAAATCGAGAGTTGATAAAATAGTGTTTAAAAAATCTGCTAAGATGTAAGCATCACTGAAAGATATTTCGAAGGAAAGTGAAACGTCATTGCTTCGAATTATCAGGAGGCCTGCGTCGAATACTGGTTGTCCGAAGGAGCAGACCCAGAAAAACTGGTGCTTGGTGTAGCAACGTATGGAAGAACATTCAGATTAGCAGATCCAGGTGTGACCGTCGTTGGTGCCCCTAGTGTTGGGCCCGGAAAGCCTGGACCTTACACACGTTCTGCTGGATCCTTGGGTTACAACGAAATCTGCGAATTAACACAGAACCGTTGGGTCGCGCAGTGGACCGTTGTGTATGACGAAGCGAGACGTGCACCGTACGCTTTTTACGGAGACCAATGGGTTGGTTATGACGATCCTTTGTAAGTACTTTTTAAGTAGGAATTCTTTGTTTATTAAGAAACACATTAAAGTCCTTAGTGTCAGCTGGATGAGAATTTGAAGCTTGGTTGTATCAAATCTGAAAAAAATCTGGAAAATCTGCTGATTTTTCCATGTCTAACTAGTGTCCGAAATCAATCATAGATCAGATCCATGATACGCGTCAATATCAGTTACATAAAGTGCCATTTTGAGGCCCAGTTGTCTGCTGTAGTTTTGGACGACAGCCTTTTAATCTCATTTGACGTTTAACTCGCCACTGTCAAGTGAAATCGAGCCAACAACTTTTCATCGTTCAAGTGTCCACCGAATCGCTATGCAAACATAATATCAACCCATACTTAAACAATCTTTTATCTCTTCAATTTTACACACACATATCTTTATATCGATAAAAAAATGTTTGATGCGAATAACGAATGTTCGAGATCGTCTTGTTGACTTTTTTGCTACACAAAATTGACTCTTCCAGGCGACATCTCTTTCGTCAGGTCGACAAAATCTAGGAAATTACGCGATGTTCTTATTTTATAAGAGAATTAGATGGAACCTCGGTTTTTATCGAACTATCGAGTGTCGATGAAAAAAAAACGAAAAATTTGCTTTTTGACAGGTCCGTCAATGAGAAAGCTGAAAGAATTATCAAATGGGGACTTGGTGGTGCCATGGTCTGGTCCATTGAGACCGATGACTTCAGAGGCAAATGCGGCCAGACTTGGCCATTGCTCAGGCAACTAAATCGAATCCTTCGCAATTCATTCTAAAGCTGCTGAACAATCTAACAATCCATCAACAAAACGAGGCCTCAACACCATTGACAAATTGAGCCAAAGTCCCATCATCGATGAATTCGAATCAGAGACCGTTGAGACTACCAACAACAGTGGGAAAGTCAAAGCTGCAGGAAACTTTTTGGATCCGAATCACTCCTCACAATTATTTGGAAACGTTCCTCAAGCTTTAAGCGAATTTGCGAGTGGACGTCATTGGGTTTTAGCCAATCGCTAATTTGTCAAAATCATCGTTAAATCTTTTGTCAAAATTCTATGATCCACTGTCACTAATTTCTCGTTGCAATGTATTCTGTACAAATAAATAAAGAATATTTATGACAAGTATTTGGCAGTCGGTTGGTCTTCTACTTTTGAAAAATTTGACTTCACCATCCAATCGTTATTATACAATTAAAAAAAAACAATTTCAAAGAATGATTCAACTTCAGTTTCGTCTTCACACTGAGTCTGGCTTTCGACGATCTTTTTCTTATCAGACATAATCTTTTCTCTAAATTAACTCCAAAATGAATCGAACGATTTCTTCCATCATTTTAGTTCTCGATAATTCATCAGCTATTAAGAATTTTGGTATCGATATTTTTGGCACCATCGATAACATCTTATCGGATAAGTTTATCCTCCACAATAAAAATGTCATAGCGTGCCAACAGCACATCGACTTTTGTATTTCGAGATTAGGACTCTTTTTCAATTTCACTTCTACATTTTCGACTAAACTGTGATCTCGTTTTTGTCAGGGATATTTATCGCTTTTTTTTCCTTATTTATCCCTTTATTCAGAGATATCAGTAAAAACGATGGAAATTGATGAGAAGAAGTTTGTAGCCAACAATGTGCGTTTAATTTTTCACTATCACATCGATTTGATATCATTCGATCGTTGCAGAAATTAACAATTTGTGAAAAAACTGGACGATGACTGATGACTTCTGAGCATTAATTGTTGACTGAAATTTCAGTTTTCAAATCTGCTGAGACTCTGCAGTGATTTTAATCGTAAAAAAGCAAAAATAGCTGCGATAAAGCAGCTTCAATATGAAGGAAATGGAACGAATTTAATCGAAACATTGACCACGTGGTGTATAGCACATTCAATGTTTTCTGACTCATTATCGAATTCGAAGATCTTCAGAATTGATTATCGGCTATAAAAGATTGTGTTGATGTGTTCGCGATCGTCAGTTTTTTTTTTCAAGATACTTGTGCAGCAAGCTCTGGATCTGCGGACGTTTATTTTTTATTTCTCTTCAATTGCTTATGAAAAATAAAGTAAGTTTTTTTCGTCAGTAGTAACGAGTTGCCTAATTATTGTACTAATTTGTTAATTAATTCGTATTTTATTGGAAATAAATCGGGGTAACTATTTTCCCACATTTTTCAAAGATTTCGAGCACTAAACTAAAGTGTCGCCAAAATACACAATTTTTTTCGTTTCGAAAATAAGACCAGTTCACTCGTTCAAATAAAGATCTTTTTCGGGAATTTCTGAGAATTGAGAGAATTACGATTTTTATCCAGAAAAATGCCTTTTTCGTCAAAAGTCCAAGTGGTCAATAATTTTTTCGAGTAATCAATTTCGATATTTCCCGAATTTTTATGACGCGAACGTACCAAGAAATATTTGAGGTACATTCCTAATTTTTTTTCCGATAAAAAGCGATCAAAAAGCTGACGATGACAGGTGGACAAAGTACGTTTCGGGTCAAAATGACCCAGGGTGTCAATGTAGTGGCCAAATTAGTGTGTGTCAACAAAGAATCGAATCCTTTAAAACTGAAATTAAGATTTCTATTGCAAATCGAATGACTTTTTCCTTGCAGATGCGTTTATTAATTTTCTTGGCTGCTGCTTTCGTGGCTGTGAAGACTGTTGCCGCAGAAGAAAGTATGTAATCAATGAAATACACCTTATTTTCTTAGATTAACATTTAAATCAAGTTCATCAGAATGGTTCAGAATGAACGCGTGATCGATCAATGAACGATGAAAAATGATGGAAGATTTCGAGCGAGAAAAATAACAACAAATAAATAGTGTTGAACATATTCAAAATCTCCTTTTTGTTTCTCCTCGATTCTCCTCGATCCATTATTTAATAAACACTGCGAATTGTTCCCACAGTAATTTTAAAAAAATCTCATCAATTAATGTGGACACGAACATTGAAACGGTGCCAATTTTTCATGTAATTTTCTTCTCACATTTTTTCAAGTTAAAAAATATATTTCATTCTCGATCAAAATGGTTTTAATCGACTTGATCATGTGCTCAGTTGCAGGACTAACTCCATGGTTTGTTATTGAATAAAAAATATGATTTTTCGATTGCAATAAATTTATATAACGAAAGATATATTTTCAGAGAAAATAGTCTGTTACTTTGGCTCTTGGGCAACGTATCGTGTGGGCGCAGGAAAATTTGAAATAGAAGACATCGATCCGAGTCTGTGTACACATTTGATTTATGCGTTCGTTGGGCTTGACACTGAAAATGATGGAATTAGAATAATCGATCCGTGGCAAGATCTTCCAAACGATGGAGGCCACGACGGTTTCAGACGGTTTACAGATTTACGTGAAACTTACCCGGACGTCAAGTTCCTCGTGGCAATCGGTGGTTGGAACGAAGGTTCCATTAACTACTCGGACATGGTATCAGACCCGGTGTCCCTTCGAACTTTCGTCAGTGACGCTGTTAAGTTCGTGAAAAAATATCATTTCGATGGTCTCGATGTGGACTGGGAATACCCTGCACAACGGGGTGGCGAAGAAGAAGATGTCGACAATTTTTCTGCATTGATTAAGGCCCTAAAAAAAGCCTTTGAAAAAGAAGGTTTAATTCTTTCTGCCGCTGTTGGTGCTCCGAGCTCCTCAGCCTCTCAGTCATACGATATCGTCGAAATATCGAAACATCTCGACTTCATTAATCTTTTGTCTTATGACTATCACGGCGCTTGGGAAAACTTTACTGGTATGAATTCTCCCCTTTATCATGGATCGAGTGACACCGGCCACAACCGGGACTGGACAGTTGTGAGTATTTTCTCGCAATTATACGTTTTGTTTATTTTGTGTACGTTTTGTTTTTATTAATTTCAAAAATTCGTTATTTTTATTTTTCAATCTTATTTTTAATCAGACTTTTGGTACTCAGCGTTTTTACGAATGACAAAAAATCATTGGTCTGTTCGATATTTCAATCATCAATTTTTTTAAGAAATAATTACTCGAAAATAATCAACATGATTGAATTATTGTCGAGGTGCCATTGGATCGATTATCGACTAAATTCTGATCTTTCGCAGTTTCGAATCGTGGACGATGAGATTAGATTTCATATCAATTCCATTCGAAACTAACCACCCGCATTTTTTATCTCGAATTTTTCGTACACCAATACTTGATTCGTTAAGGGTACGAATTTTATTTGTGCCAAAAGTTACTAAAAATGAAAGTAACGAAGTAAACTAAAATTGTCTTTTTCTTGCAAAAAAAAAAATTTTTAAACCATGGAATGATCTTTTTCAAAAACGATCGGTTTTTTAAAGCTCGTGAAAATAAAAGAATTGTTATTTATTTTTAATTTTCCTTTCTCTCGCTCAGTCCTTTCTGGTTTCATATTTAAGGCATTGATTTTTATTTTCACTATTTCTTTTCTGTCCAGAAGATATAGAATCAGAGGTTTTTCCAAAATACCATAAAAATTGATGATTGTCGAAAGCTTTTTTATGAATATTGTTAAACAAATGATGAAATAAATGAATATAAAAAGTTATTTCTCTCAAATAACTCAAAAATTGTTGTAATATAAATGATTAAACATTTTCCATCAGTTGTTATGGAACAGATAACTCTTTGACGTAAATCGTTCCTATTTAAGGATGCCTCTGTGACATATTGGCTGTCACAAGGCGCACCACGAGAGAAATTGGTTGTGGGAATCCCCTTTTATGGTAGATCGTGGACCCTTCTGAGTCGTCACAATCACAGTGTCGGTGATATTGCCGTTGGGCCTGGTGCACCCGGACCGTTTACAAAACAGGAGGGAATCCTTAGTTACATGGAAATGTGCGATAAGTTACAGAAGAAAAAATGGGCTGTGGAATTTGACGAAGAGAGATTCGCTGTTTTTGCTTATCGCGGTCATCAGTGGATTGCATACGACGATGTCAGGTAAGTTGATAAAATTTCAATCAAAACATTATTGTAGTGGTTTTAGTTAAAAAAGAAATGAATAAATGATTAATTTGACATGGACAAATTTCGAATTGAGATTCGAAATTCGAATCGGATTCAAATAATCAATTGCTCAAACGTCCAAATCGAATGTCGCCAGCCAATTACCTCGATCCATACATTTTTGCGTCATTTATCAAGTGAACTCTTAACTAAATGCGATTAATAAAATTCAATGTGCAGATCGATTCAGAACAAAGTTAAATACATCAACGCAATGAAACTCGGTGGTGCCATGATCTGGTCCCTTGAGAACGACGATTTTCGCGACGTTTGTGGTGGCGGAAAATATCCACTGCTCAACTGCATTAACAAATATCTTGGGAACGGACGATAATTAATCGAATCTTCGCGTCAAGAATCAAAAAACAAAGAAACGAAAAGTCTGCTCAAAAGTTTTTAACATCGATATTTCAATCGCAGATTTTAATGGAATGTCCCAATTCAATAAAGAAAAATATTTTGTCTGATCTTGAGAATGGAATCGAACATTAATTTCCAGACCTTTTTGAAGCCCTGAATTTTTCATGGAGTCGACTTCACCAACGACACTAACAACGAGATGAAAATTGCTTCCTTCTTCTTTTTCTTCCTATCATTTAATCTCCCATGGAATTCGTAAAAAATACATAAATATTTACAGCTGGAAGAAAAAGCCAGATTCACACGTAACTGGACAAGTCCGGAAACTGCGGGACGTACGCGAACTTTTTTTCGGCCTCTGGCTTCTCCGATCTGTTCGAACTCACTGGCACCAAGTTTATTATACTTGTTGTCAATTCCACTGGTCGTATCGAACCAAAGAAATCCGTCACTGGCACTTTTTTTGGATCCCTTCTGAACAAATCTTGACGCACTCCAACGGTTGACAAACAATAATGTTTCGGACAAACCTTCAACTGAAATTTTCAAGTTTTTCCTTGAGTTCTGAATTTGTACGTTTTTTTGTTGTTTTTAAATATCGTTTCGTAATTTCTTGATACTTACGAATTCACTGAGCTTCTTCGAACTCGACGGCTCAACTTGCTCCAAAAAGTCCAGAGCGAAATACGTGTAACGGTCTATTATATACACTCCGATTGCTGGGTCGACGTGATGCTACAAAAGCGTACAAAAATATTAATTCACCAGTTTCTAAAGCTTTTACTTTGACAACGATGATTTCATTTCTGTGCTAACATCTTTTCGGCTATTTTTTGCTTCTTGATTCGAGTACAATGAATATTTTTGGAGGAATTACATTTTTTTGTGATGGCAGTCGCATGAAAAACATTTCAATGTGTTTAAAAAGATTTGGAATTGCATGGAAAATATTATGAGCATTACGAAATATTCTAATTTATCAGGAAATTTTTGGATTTCATTTTACTCTCAATTTTTGGACTTTGCAATGTTGAAAAAAGTCTTGAATAAAATTTATACAAAATTTTCATTCTGACCGAAACTAGAAATAAATGTTTCCTTACCGAAAGAGAATCTTCGCCGACCAGACTAGAAGCAACAGCCAAAATATTAGGAGAATAAAATTTCTCGTACATGGAGCTAGCCTGGCAAGTATCAACGACGAAGAGAATTTCGTGGTAGCGTCTTTTTTGCCACATTTGTTCGAGCGCGTCGCTGAGATCTTGGCTGGTGATTTCTTCGGAGTCTTGAAATTTGAGAAAACCATTGCCGCCGTGACCAGTGAGATAAATCAAAATATTGGAGCCTTCGTCGGTCAGTAGCTTTTTGGAGCGTGGGGTTTCCGGCGGCAAACGACCGGTGAGGAGACGCACAAAATTCTCTACTGTAACTTCGTAACCACGGTAATCGACTTCTACGTCGTCGCCGTAAACATTTATATGTTGTTTGATATTGTTGAAGACAGTGGCTGGCCTTGGATTTCTCGGATTGCAAGCCATGTCGTCGGCTATCATTAAAATTATTTGAGAATCCGGTATACCCAGTCTCTTGACACTGCGATAAATTGACAAGACGTTTGCCACGTGTCGATAATTAAACCAAAACCTTGAAGTATCCACCAGCACCGCCCAATTGTTGGAATGCCCAGTTTTTCCAAAATTTTCTGGGATCTAAGAGGCAACGTCATTTTTGAGAGAAGGAACAAGGCCCAAAGGCGGATAATTTTATGATCATTGTTCATTTGACTTTTGTCTGTTTGAAGATTAAGGGGAGAATATAATTGAAACGCTGTGAACAATCTTTGCAATTTTTTTTGCCAGCCTTTATGATAGAAATTAACTGAAACTGTTGGGATATTTTACGGCAAATATTATATAGTTTTTTTGGAATTAACTCAGGTTCCCTCTCTTTAAGAATTTAGTCGTTGAATGTTTACTTATTCTGCATAAAAGCCACTCATTGAGCAGTCGATCATGAATCATTCAATCAATGAGCCCTTAGTGAACGATTTAATGTATGAAAACTTACCTCCCAAGCATTGAGTACACCGAGGAAAGAGCATAGAAGTGGCAGCAGAAAATGTAGATACATTTTGTCAGAATCTTTTTTATTTTTGTGTCAAATTTGATTCATAACTTTATTGAGATCGATTCGTTCGTAAAGTTGTTGAATCTGTGTTGTTCTTTTTTTAAGTTTTATGTAAACATGGGAGTTTCTTAACCTAAGAATTGTTTTCACACACTGTGCCTGTGGGCAGGCGGACTGCCCCGAACTGTCACTCGCGCCCAATCGTGTCCCAGATACCCAGATAACCAGATAAATAGTAGGGCGTAGTACAAGATGCTACCACAGTGCAACCACCGTGATGCGACAAAATACCAGCGTACGGTGGTAATTTGAAACAAATTTGATTTTTAATTATTCGTGAAACTTTCGCAGAATAAATATTTATTGTTAGACTTAGCATAATATTGAGAAGTGAAGACCTTGGAGAATTACAAGAAAGAAAACATGATTATTAGGTCGTCGACAGCGATCTAAAACGTAGTGAAGGAGCTTTTATCGTGTTTTAAACGCCTTTGAATTTATACAACTGCAACCACAAGTGTATTCTACTCTACGCCTATTAATGTGATACAATTAATTTAATTCACATTTATTGAATAAATCGATTTGCATTATTCCGTCTTCAATGAATTTATTGTACGTGTATGATTTAATTCTCGTTCGGCTTATTAAATCCAATTTTACAATGGAATATATTTGCCGAATGATGAAACGAAAATTATCACGTGGTGAATTTATTTTCCGCTATATTGAAATAAATTTAACGAGTTCGAAGTAAACTTGTGTGGTATGCCGTTCGTTTTGTTTTGTTTACGTTCTACGCGCTCTCGTGCGAGTTCTGTGTGCTCGCTGCTGGCGAGCGTGCTGCACAGTGGGGGAACGTTCGCCGGGCCGGCGTGCCGCGAGGGGAGAAGGGAAGAGCAACTGGTGGGGCGCGCGCCGGGCAGCGGGGTGAGCGGGAGAGCGCGATAATGCAGGTCAGTCTCGGACGGGCGCCGGCCCGCGACGCACGGAGAGAACGCTCTGAGTGTCGCTCGGTAAATTAAACACGCCACGCGCTTCATTCTTCGTCGATGGTGATAAATTTTACGGAACGAAATATACAATAGTAAAAGTAGATATCTTTTATATCATCAATCATTTTATTGAATCGAATTGAATAAAAGGAATTACAGTTTTATTTTCATAAACAATACACAAATATAATTCGTAATAGTGATTACATTTTTTCCCAAGTTGTCAAATCCTAAATATTATTTACGGAAATATATGATTCAAAAAATGATCGCGTTGACACACAATCGAGTGAATTGAATCGACCGTACATCGTAAATACTGTTTTATTTTCGCGAACGAATGGATAGGCCGATACTAATGTGACAGACAGTCTAGTGACCGTTATATCACATCTTTGAGATTCTCGCGAACGCTCGTGCGCCCGTGCGCTCGGCCGTACCCTGGCTGCGGAACGGAGTACACAAGTTATCATGAGCGATTCGATCATCATTTCGTCGTCATGTGCTTCGGCGGTATTCATAAAAACGCGGGAGCAAGCTCTATTCGCTGTGTGCACACATCAAGTTGTCATCAACGTGAGAGTGTGTAGTCGTGTATATGCATACTGGGATATGTATGTACCGATTACACATTCTCACTTTGGTGAGAGAGTGTGATGTGCACACAGCTTATAAGCCCTCACGAACGGGTACTACCACGGTACGATACTTAGCGACGCATGACATAGCACGGAATTTTGCGACGGGGGTTTCTCTAGCTTCGTAGTGCTACAAGTAAGTTAGCACCTATGTTCGGCTGACCGTACGGTTCTTTTAAAATTCAACTTATGCTAAACATCTATGCATGTTTAGTTATACGTTGGCTTCTTTAAGAATTTTACCGATGCTACAATGTAGGAAGAGGCGAGGTCGTTCGTACGCTTGGCACTCGTGAGCACGCTCGGGTCTCCACAAAGTTGTGTTAGAGCCGTGTCGTTAGACTGTCTGTCACTTAGCATTGGTTTACATTCATTCAATTTTGTATGAAACTAATTTTTTTACCATGAAAAGATTTTTAGCCCGAACAAAAAACTATTCAATTTAATTTGTTTTTCCATTCAATATCGAAATTCTTGCAACCGCGTACAAGTTTGTTTGTCAACGTAGGCGTTAAATTTAAACCCAAATTAAACAGAAATGTTGAGTGTGGCATTTTCGAACGAGAATTTTTTAGTGCGGGTTGTGATTCAAGTGTGTGTTAATGACGAAATAAGTGTGAAGAAATAATTAATGCGTGAGATTAATTAAATCATTTGTGCGGGATTGACATTTATAAATGTATTAAACGATCGTTATCATAAAATGCAACTACATTGAATGGAAGGAAACAAGTGCAACGTGTGTTAGTTAGGTTCTTGTGCAATGGATCTCAACGCAGCGATACCCGAAGGACTTCACCACACGCGACGACTGGATAACATGTTCCCGAGAGGTGGAGAGAAACATCGAACCATGTGAGTAAACAAATCCTTCAACTGTGTGACGTTTTTGCGTATAGACTGCGATCGGTCGGTAGCTCGGTACATATTCAAAACGCTACGCTTCATCATTCGCCAATGCTTATAAATTTAACTGAATGAAGTATCCGAAAGGACAATTAACGTAGTATAGGGAGTTTTTTTTCATCCTCAATAAATAAAAATCACCGTACATCTGTAGGATTTTCGATTTTATTTTTTTCAAATAAACGAACATGAAAAAATATTAATAAATAAAGAATAATTTTATTAAAACAAATTAAAAAAAATGAATTACATCTGTTCTTTCATACATAATACACAATAATAATTCGTAATAGTTTTTATTCTCTTTTCCAAGTTGTAAAATTTCCAATTTCATTTACGAAGAATTACGATTAGAATAGAAAATCGCGTTGACAAATAATTGAATAAAGAAATAAATTTTGTATGAATCAACTTTTCTCGACATAACAAGATTTCCAGCTCGAACAATATGATATTTTTTTTAAATTGTTTATCACTTCGATTTCAAATTTCTTTCAATCGAGCAAAAGTTTGTTTGTCAACATAGGCATTTCTCTACATTATAAACCGAGTCTCTTGATAGAAACAACGGATATTGTTGAAAAACTGCCGTTAATAATTGAAATCGTATGTACAAATTGTAGAGTATCTAGTTTTAGATTCAAAAATATTTTTGTGAGTAAACACAAATGTTAGCTGTGAACTTGTTCAAAAGTAAAGTTTAAATGGCGTCGAATTGAAGCGTAAGCGTTGCGAATACGGGTCGAATCTCGAGAATAGCTACGCGGCGTGGCTTTTGACAGTGCGAATGGTGATGAATCGAAGTGTTAATTAGCCGCGATTGAGCCATAGACAAATATGTGAGACAAATTCGATCATTTGTGCGGGATTGGCATCGATGAATATTGCACGTTCGTTATTATGCGATGCATTTTCATCGAATGGACGGAAACAAGTGAAACACGTGATTTAGTGAGTGTCTCGTGCAATGGATCCCATCTATGCTGTACTTCAGGTGTTTTGGCAGTCCTCACGGGCAACGACTGGATTACGAGTGCCGGAGAGGCGGAAGAAGACATCGAACGGTGAGTCAATTAATCAATTCAATAGCATGAAATTCAAATTCAATAGCATTGTAATATAGCGAGCGCCGCAAAGTTAGCCCCAAAAAAGTCAGTTTTCTCGGTACCAAGATTCACTTCAGTGAAAAATATATAAATTACACCGTTTCCCGAATGCTATTAACGGTGGCCCCCGAACGATTCGTAAAGTAAAACTCGATTCATTTCTCTGGGGAAGGGGGGGGGGGGTTACATTTCATTATTCTTTTTTTGAAAGACGGTTTATCACTGAACAATTTAGATGCGCCACCACGACCACCCTACGACCACCAGTGATTTATATTTTTTGAAATCAATTTATTTGACTTGCGGGGGCTAACTCGGGGTCGGTCGGAATGCCGGATCGAACCCTGCGCCGTCGATAATGTAGTGGTACCGTAGTAGTACCACGACCACGGCAGTACAACGTGTTAACCGAACAGATCAAGCACGTTATCCGTACGACAGACGTACTATAATAGAAATATACGAATACGTCGTACAAACATAATTAGGAAGGGCCTACATTTATTTACGTTGTACTGTCAAGTCCACCACACATACTCGTACTGCGAGAATACACCGTTCTCCCATGACAGCGTTTTATATCTATAGTCAGCAGCGGTAGTCTAGTAATATCGCGTATCAATATCGTACGCTTACCGTACGCACGTAGCTGGTCGTATTTGTTCTAATGCACACTTTACGAAATGCTTACATGGTACTGTTGTTGTACCACCATTTTGTTTGCCGACACCCAACTGAATTTTCCACTCTAGCGGCAGATGGTGAAGCTGAAATTGATATGGCGGTCACTGGTTATTCGTTTCTTTTTTTTCACAACAAAACCAAAACCGTGAACTTATTTTGATAAAACTTTGATTTTCGTGAATATTTCAATTTGAAATATTGATTCATCAGTGATTGAAGATTATGCTACATTTATGTTGATCTTATAAGCTGTGTTAAATTGATAATGACTCGGGAAGCCTCGTGACGTCTCGGTTCCTTTTACCCCTGATACAGGTCGCCACAAAAATATTCTTTTATGCGTTTTTATGTCCGACCGAAGATTCGGCTAAGAATTCCCTTGCTGACTGCTCCCTACTTTACATTAAGACAATATGGACGCTCGCTAGAGGCTTCTGGCTGTCAAAAACTTCGTAAAGAAAGCACATAATTGCCACGTTGTGGTGAAAGTTTTCTTACATACAAAATACAAAGTCGCTTTATAAAGTTGAAAGTAATCGCGTGTGAATCACGAGTGTCGCGGAAACGCTTAAAGTCTACGAAAATGTTAACCGCCGCGGCTAACACGCTGTCAAATAATACTGGCGGCTCGTACAGCAATGATCGACCTTCCAATACTGGAGATACCGAAATTGGTACGGATCCAGCTTCTGGAGGATTTTTTCATTCCGATTACAAAAAGTAAGTGTTTTCAATAATCATTTTACATTCCTCACGATTTCAAATTGCAGTATAAATTGTATGACTTGATTGTGCATTCGAAGTATCGAACTTTTTTATCGCTGACAAGATTACAACTTTAACTCGAATGTCCCTGCCAATATTTCTGTGCCGCAAAACATTTAATAAGATTTTTTCATGCTCAATTTGATATTCAGGAAAGATTCAATTACTAGATAATTGAAATCTCCTTCTTGTGCCATTTTTTTTATTGTCATAAACTTTTTAGACACGATGACCTTAAACAAATGTTGGACAGCAGCAAAGATGGATTGAAACTCGAGGCGATGAAGCGAATTATCGGGGTGAGATTTCTCGTATCATGTGACTTGACAGTCGAATAAGATTTGGATCCTCATTATTTTATAAATCAATTTATTCGACTAACCGTGTTTTTGGTTTTGGTTGAGTTATCCATCGGTTTTTGCAAAGTAGGCTTTTGAGACATCAATCAATATAATACTTATCGGAACTTTTTGTACCGTTTTTATGTTTAATTATTGATCGCAAGAACCAAATCCAAAAAACGGAACAAAATGCAGCCTGTATGATGTTTTTTAGTGGAAAGATAAGTCTTGGACGATTTGATTTACAATGCGACGCTCAGCGTCTTGCTTTTTCTTTGCAAATTTTGTTTATTGAACTACTTTTTTGGTTCCTCATGGACATTCTCCTTAGGACATTCATGAAAGTAAATAAAAGTATGGACGATCATTATTTTTCAACTGCACTGATACCGATTATAATCAGATAGTCAAATTTTTCATTTTTTCATGAATAAATTATATTTTCACTAATTTACTAAACAGTCATGACAATTGGGATAAAATTTCTGTTCTTTAAACTCAATACGCACCAAAATGTTTTACGCATTTTTTTTTGAAATTAGTCAAACAATGGTTTACGTTATAAATGACGAAGAAACAGTTTCTTATTCCGAAACTTCGAGCTCGGATTCTTAATCCGCGAACTCACACATCCGTGTCTGCTAAATTTCAAGTGAATTGGAAATCTGCAAAAATTTATGCATGGTGCAATTATTGGCTCAATTTTTTTTGCTCGATAAATGTGTTTAAAGTCGGTGTACCAATTTCCACGCCACTTGAGCGTTCAGTTGTCGAGATAGACATTTGGAAAATGAATATTTTGAAAAAAGATATTTTGGTGTCTGAGCATCTGTTAAATTAGGATGAAAATTTTATCTCATAGCTGCATATTGTTAAAAAGTCAAATATTTTGGTGTTGTTGAGAATTTTAAGGAATAATGTATTTTTACATGAACGTATCTAAACACTTTTCAGATGGTAGCTAAAGGTCGAGACGCTTCTGATCTTTTTCCAGCGGTGGTAAAGAACGTAGTATCAAAAAATATCGAAGTGAAGAAGTTGGTGTACGTTTATTTAGTGCGATACGCCGAGGACCAACAGGATTTGGCACTTTTGTCAATATCGACCTTCCAAAGAGCACTGAAAGATCCAAATCAATTGATCAGAGCGAGTGCTCTCAGAGTTTTGTCAAGTATACGAGTAGCTATGATAGTCCCAATTGTTATGCTCGCGATTAAAGATTCTGCTAGTGATATGTCGCCTTATGTAAGAAAAACAGCTGCTCACGCGATTCCCAAATTGTATTCTTTGGATGCTGAACAAAAAGAGGAATTGATAAGTGTTTTGGAAAAATTATTGTCCGACAAAACGACCCTCGTCGTTGGCTCGGCTGTTATGGCTTTCGAGGAAGTTTGTCCTGATCGAATCGATCTTATTCACAAAAATTATAGAAAATTGTGCAATTTGTTGGTCGACGTTGATGAATGGGGACAAGTTGTTATTGTCAACATGCTCACAAGATATGCCAGAACTCAGTTCGTCAATCCCAACTTGGATGTAAGTATTTTATGGACAGAAAAAGAATGATATTGAAAAAAAAAACCGTTTTTAAATTGAACGAACTATTGAGTTTTCCTCGAGTCTATTTTAAAACAAATTTTTTATTCCACATTTTTACGAAGCTTTGCGTCGCAGGGTTTTTGACGAAAAGTTAGAAAAGTTGTGCATCAAGAAAAAAGAAAAATATTCGTTCCCTTTCTATAAAAATTACATTTTTTCTGTATTTCAAGAACTGACAATAATTTTGTTGTATTTTAACAAGTAAAGGAGAACGATTTCCTCGAAATCGATCGGAATTATTATTGAAACAGAGTAATTACTTCTTTAAGTTCCAATTTAAGAATTTTCAATATCATTTTTTCAACCTTTTTTTCCAAAATATGGTTGTGAACAAAATGACCGGAAAGTTGGTATTTCTTTTTAGGACATAGAGGAGGACGAGAATCGACCGTTTTATGACTCTGATTCCGATTCGTCGAACGCGAAAAAAGTGATTTTCGCTCTGGACGCTGATCACCGATTGTTACTCAGAAATACGAAACCACTGCTGCAAAGCAGAAACGCTTCTGTTGTCATGGCTGTTGCTCAATTGTACCATCACGTTGCTCCGAGAAGCGAAGTTATGATCGCGGCCAAAGCTCTCATCAGACTACTTCGAGGTCATCGCGAAGTTCAAAGCATTGTTCTTAACTGCATCGCCAGCATATCCATCGCGAGAAAGGTAACGTAAGTATTGTAGACTGTTTTTTTCGAGAATTTTGTGTGAAAACGATTTTTTTTTTTTTTTTAAATGATCTTAATTATTCTCGATAACTTTGTGTTTACAATTTTTTTATATTCAATTTCACAAATTATGAATTTGTTATTTATGGTATCACTCGAACTTTTGCACTCGATCAAACTTTTAAAACGTCACTTTGGCTGAGCGATTCTGGTGTTTGAAAACTGAGAAATAACTGCAAAAATCGATCAATGTAAATGCATTTTTGATCCATTGGGCAAAAGCCTGAAAAAATTGTTTAACTTCGTAATCTTTCATTATCAAGAAAAATAATTATTGGTATTGACCCCCAATGATTCTTACAGAAATATTATTTATTTTTCGTCGATCTTTCGATGCTATCAAACATTTTTGTATTCGGTGCAAATTATTTTATGTTAATTATCATTGTTCTGATGTTTAGAGGATCCAAAAATACTGTTCGGTGGTGGGAATTTCGCATTTACTTCTAGGATTTCAACCAGTAAAAACGTTGACTTGAAGTTACAGTCATAGTTGAAAAAAGCCTGGACGTTTTGAAAGTTTCTCGAGTTTTTCCCTCGAAAAATGAAAAATAAAACTAATATGTGAAGCTTCGTTATTATAACAAAATTATTACTTACAGGGGATGTTTGAGCCCTTCCTCAAATCTTTCTTCGTCAGAACCTCGGATCCAACCCACATAAAATTATTAAAACTCGATATATTGACGAGTTTAGCGACAGAAACGAGTATAAGCGTTATTTTGCGTGAATTTCAAACCTACATCGCAAGTAGCGACAAGGAATTCGTTGCAGCTAGTATTCAAGCGATTGGAAGATGTGCCAGCAACATCAAAGAAGTTACGGACACGTGTTTGAACGGATTGGTGTCTTTACTGAGCAATCGTGATGGTAAGCAACGAAAGAAAAACGAGCTTCGATTACTCTGATTTTTTATTTTCGTCTTCCTCTCGATTTTGTTCAACCAAATAAATTGCAAACTTTGCTTACGTTTTCGTAAAAAGATTCGGAATCGAACTCAAACATTTGGCAACTGCTTTTTCGAAATTTTTTATAATTATCAAATCTTTTCGATAAAAAAAAAAGGGAATCGAGAAAAAAAATAACATTCAAAGATAATTGCATTAATGAATATGTCATTTCGATAGAAAATTCAACTCTGAAGTTTACGTTGTTAGGAAAAATCAACTCCGGATAGTCTCTTAATATTAATAAGTGTGTTTATTTAATTATCGAGCAGAAGTCGTTGTCGCTGAGAGCGTGGTCGTTATCAAGAAACTTTTGCAAACCCAGCCAAATGAGCATAAAGAAATAATAGCTCGTATGGCGAAGCTTATGGATTTTATAACAGTTCCACAAGCTCGAGCATCGATTTTGTGGCTTCTCGGAGAATATTCTGACCGGGTGCCAAAGATTGCTCCTGACGTACTCCGAAAAATGGCTAAAAGTTTCATCAACGAGAAGGACATTGTAAAATTGCAAACGTTGAATTTAGCTGTTAAATTATGTTTGAACAATCCTGACCAAACGAAACTTTTTTGTCAATACGTTTTTCAATTGGCAAAATACGATCAGAATTATGACATCAGAGACAGAGCGAGATTCTTACGACATTTTATTTTCGACGAGGATAACAGCTCGGAGAAAAAATTACCGAAATACGCGAAAAAAATTTTCTTCGCACCCAAACCTGCGCCAACTCTTTCCTCCAGATTCAACGGTTCTGAATATCAACTTGGAACACTCTCACATTATTTGGGCATGCCCTGCAACGGCTACAGACCCTTACCCTCTTTTCCCGAAGTCGCACCCGACGCTTCTGTTCGGGACGTCGCTGAACCCATCGTTACTCATGATCTTAAAGACAAACGTCATCATGCCAAAAAAGAAAGAAAAGACAAAAAGGGAAAAGAGAAGGAAAAAAGCTTTTACAGCGAGGACGAAAGTTCTCCTGGCGAAGGTGAGTCAATTCGACATAATTACCATTTTTTGTTCAAGTCCTTCGAAATTTCTTCTTGTCTTTCACTGAAAATTTCCTTGCAAAAAACATTGATTACAATTTTATAACGAATATCCGTTCAATATAAATTTACGAATAAAACAAAAACTGAGCAAATGAAACAAATTTTACACATTAATTCTTCATCACTCTCGTTCATCTATGAATTTTTTTATGTTTTATTTTTTACTATTTTCGTTTAGTCGTACAAAGAAATTTTTGTGGAAGAAGGAAAGACCAGAAAAAGTGAAATTTCAAATTTGCACAATTTAAAATCCTGAAGTTTGTACTTTTGATATTTTCAAACTTCTTTTTAAGCCAGAAACATTTTTTCCTCGAAAAGTTTTCGTGAATTCAAAGAAATATCGACATTCAAATTCCAGATGCTGCGGATTCGAAATCCGAGGATGACGAGTCGTCCGAATCTTCTTCGAGTGGAACGTCCGACGATGATAGCGATTCTTCCGAATATTCGTCCGACTCGGAGAAATCCAAAGAAAATAAACCTCGTAGAAAACAAAATTCGACGAAATCCGAGAGCGAGGAAAGCGATAGCGAGGACAGCGACGATTCAGATTCTGATGAAAAATCAGAATCATCCGAGAGCGAAATTGAAACTAAGCCGGTGGCTCATAATAAAGAAAAAATAACAAAACCAGAAGTCAAGGAGAAACCGAAATCTAGTTTGGATTTGTTGCTGGATTTGGATAATGGTAAGGCGACTTTTCATCTTATCAATTCATTTTTTTACTCTTTTCAATTAATCACTTTTCAATTATTTTTGATAAATTTCATCGTTTTACCACGAAATGTAATTCATAATATTATAAAATAATTGAACATTACACTTTTTTGACGTTTATAACGATTTGTTTATGTTATTTCATTATTTACGTTACGTTATTTAAAACATATTTTTCTGTCAATGAAATTGACAAATATTTGAATAATTTCAGTCTTGCCAATGACCCCGATAATGACTCCGAGTCTAGGAGGTTTTCTTACCCCCATGAACGTTAATCTCACTAACGGGATCCAAGAAGTCTCAGCGTCATTTACTCCATTGCGACAAACTGAGATTTTGAACAAAGTAACCGGACGTGGCTTGCGAGTCGAGTCACGATTCACGAGATCGCCACATCTGGTCAGCGCGAGTATGGTTAACCTCGAACTGACCTTTACAAACGAGGGTAACGAGCAGATAAAAGGCATTCGAACAGGAAACAAAGTACGACAATTTATTGTTACAACAAATTTTATACATTTCTTACAAATTCGTGGTTAAAAATATTTTCAGCTAACAGAATTTCGGTATTTAGCGATACGACAAAAAAAAATTCCAACGAAATTTATTCGAAACTTTATTGACAAGATGATGAATTGAAAAAAAAATCCGATTTCATGACGAAAGAAAAATTTCTACCCTTTGCTTTGAACAGTTTTCAATATTTTCGTTAATCTTTTTCGTATCATTATAATTTAAAAACCCCAGAAAACTGACTATTTAAGAAAAAAATTGTGCCCAAATTTCTAAAGATCGATATTTTTACCGAATAACATCGTAGCCTGAATTCGAATGCATAGAAAATCTTCAATTGCCAATTCCCGGATCGATTTTTGAATTTTTTTCTGTCTACAGAGTCTGTCTTCAGGAATGTCAATTCACGATTTTTCTCCGGTGCCGATTCTACAACCGAACATGACGGTTTCATCGACCTTAGGTGTGAATTTCAACGACTCGAGTCAACCAGCAAAATTTAATATCGATTTTACCATAGCCGAGGAAACTCATTCTGTCCCAGTGAACATAAAAGCTCCGATCGGCGAAATAATCAGATCCGTAATCTTGCCCGAAACTATGTTCATCGCTGAGAAAGATAAACTTAAGGGAATGAATGAACATACCACCAAAGTCTCTTACAAAGGAGAAAAAAAAGATCTTACCCAAAAAATGTTCGAAGTTGCCAACGTCGCCGTCGTTTCCATTGAAGATAGTTTAGTCAGGTAAAACTTGTCAAATTCATATTTTCACTAATCAATTACTCAACAGCATTTGCATAAATTGCGGAAAAAGATAACATTTTTTATTTCATCTATTTGTTTATAATGTTATAATGAGTTTTTTTGCTCCTTTCGCATGAAAAAATTGTTTAATGATAAGAGAATCGTCAATTGTTCCGTATCAACGCAATTCCGCTCAAATTGAATTTATTTAATTTATTTTATCAACTATTTAACCTCGTCTATAAATAATCAAAGTTACATTTTTTCCATAAACATAATGCAGAACGTAAGGGAATTTGAAGCTCCTTCTACTGAGAGAAATGATTTTTTTGATTGAAAAAATGAATGTTTTCTATTTATTTATATTTAAATAATAGGAAAACATAAATACAATTGCCAAGTTGAATATCTCGAGAAAGTACAATTGAATTAATCAAAATAATTGTCAATTATTTCGAATTGTAAAACTGCAGTTTAACTAAAAAATGAATGAATATTTCTTCACGTGTGAAGGAATGTATTAATATTTTTATTAAATTTCCACAGATTCGCTGCTCACACCCTAGCCTCCAAATCACTGATTCTCGTGTCGATGAAATTTTTGGATAACGATCAACTAGAGTTGTGCGTCAATTGTGAGAAAATGGTTATAGGCTCAATGTTATTGAATGAGATTAAAGTTCACTTGCAGTGAATATGGCACGGTGCGTATTTTATGAAAATTATCATACATTTAAAAAAATATATATATGTACTAAATACATATATCTCTATATATTTACAATGTTTAAAGATTTATAATGCTCAACTTGTGTTATCACCGAGGAAAAAGAAAAGTTTGTATCTCGGACTTCATTCCGCTCTCAGCTACTTTTTTACGATCTAATATACACTCTCGATTATATATACAGACACAGGTGGCTAAAATAGACAAATATTCTATTACAATATTGGACGATCAATTATCTTCTCTAAATAAACAATTATTACGATATTCATTTCCGGCTTCTTACGAGGAACCAAACGAGCTTTTGAGAACTCTCGTCGCCATCCTCCGTTTCCCAAAAGCGTAGTCTGTAGTCTTTGCGTTCCGTTAAAAAACGTTTTAGCACTGAAAAGAATAAAGTTATTTTCTTTTCTTAATTTTATCGATGCAAAGAAAAAGATATGAAAATCGAAAAAGAGGACGTTGAATATTCTTTCGTGTAATTAATTTTAATGGTTTTTCATTATCAACAGTTTTGGGAGAAACAAAGAAAATTAGGGCATTGGAAAACAGTCACAGGTTCATTTTTTTTTTGGAAATGCAGTCATTCGAAATATTCAATCGAAAATCCAAACAAATAATTTTGATGGCATTTACTGTAATGAAAAATATTACAGCAAAATCAAAAATAGATTTAATATCGAAATTCATTAATACAGTGTTATATTCAATAAAATAAACAAAATTCTGACGAAGAAAAATTTCGTTAATTTTTTGTAGTTTCGAATGAACCGTTTAAATTGTTTGATGAAAAAAAAATTCTGGTTCTTCTTCGATCCTCATAAACGAAAAATGGCTGGAGAACTTGGACACTCTGTACAAAAAAAAATTACCTCTTAGCATTCCATTCGAAATAGGTTTTGAAAAAGCGATGTCGTCGATGGGAAAACGCGAGATAACGTCCAACAAAATTTCTGTACCAATTCCTTGATTTCGATATTGGGAGCGGACGTAAGCGGTGTCAATGGTCGGCATCGAATATTCGCTCCCCGTAGTAAAAATCTCAGTGCCTGAGGAAAAAAAAAAAAATTTGACAGATGAATTCATTTGGCCCAATTGATAAAGATATCGATTTAAAAAAAAATTTAAGGCGCGTAAACTGATAAGCTGATAAGATTTAAACGTTTCGTCAGTCCCAGATTTCGCTCGAAATCCACGTGGTTTTATCGAATGACGCAACGATGATTTATTAAAATAAAAACTCGGTACTGTGATCAAATTTTTTGAACTGTTTCTCAAAAAATATTTGTTTTTCAACAAAACTTGCAATTTGCAATGGTTTTTCGAATTTTATTCCAATCAGTCTGCTCAATTTATTTATAGGCTTTTTTCGAAATTGTCAAAGTTGCCTTCAAAAAATGAAGTTCGATAAATTTTGACTTTATTGAGAGCTTTTTATGCTACTTGGAAAGTTCCAATCAATTCATAAGAGTCTTTTTTTCAATTGATTGATTCATGATCGAAATCGACGAAATAATTTACCCTTCATTTTCACGGTGTAAAAAGCGATGGGTCTGCCCTTTTCCCATCGCAATATTATTTCGTCAAAATCGTCGGCGAAATCGTATAGAGATTCGAATCTTTCGTCACTGGGTGTATCGACTTCCGGATAAATTATTTGGCTCAGTACGTAGTAGTAAATTTTCTCACGTTCCGTACGAACCTATAAGAATCATGGAATTGTCGTGTTCATTTATTTTACAGTCCAATTTTTACTGTACGTATAACATTTTTTCATTTTTGTATACAACGGAAAGTCAATATTTCACCTTCTTCCAACCATTATCCACTATTTCTTCGAGTCTTTCATCCACATTGATAATTTCTCCGTTATCCAAAATTCCTACGAATTTTTGACACGCGGCGCAATCGAGACGAACGATGTTTCCACGAATGTTTAATCGCTCGAGATTTAACCATTTTTTCCTCACTGTCACGTAGTCCATACATCTATTTTAATCACATGAATTTCGTAATATGTGACCAGGGATTGCATCAAATCGAATATATCAATGAAATGAGGAAAAATAAACAGATAGATAAATAATTCAATCAAGCAGTCAACTGTTTAATAATTACATAAATGAATCATAAGCCTGCAGTTAAAAAAAAAAAAGTAGACAACTAACTGATCAAAACTTCATTAATAATTCGAGCAATAAGTAATTCAAGTATTGATTCTTCAGAGTATACTTTTGAATTTATTCAAGAATCTCAATTACTTTTTTTCTGACGTTGATATTCGAGACTGTTTGGGCAGGGCTTGGAAATGTCACAAATAAAAAGTTTAATCTTATTACAAACACATGCTCCTTATTCTTGATTGTTTATGAATATTTTAAGAATCACAAAACTCTCTTCACATATCGACCAAAAAGTTGGTTAATTTTTTTCGAAGAATATTTTGTTAGAACGTTTCGTTTAAAAATTTGTTTTCGAA
The DNA here is from genome assembly GCA_013761285.1 of Campoletis sonorensis. Taxonomy (NCBI): domain Eukaryota; kingdom Metazoa; phylum Arthropoda; class Insecta; order Hymenoptera; family Ichneumonidae; genus Campoletis; species Campoletis sonorensis. Next base: position 1,439,466 of record JACEOJ010000094.1, read on the forward strand.
ATTTTCGTTTATGGAAATCGGGTTTTTTAGAGTTGTAACCATGACTATGAACAGGAATTAGAAATTGTTTCACAATTTGAAATACACTTTCAAGAAATTGAAAGAATTTAAAAAAAAACGTAGAGTGATATTTGTTTTAAAAAAATTAAGAAAATTCAATTCTGACTTTCCAAATTTGAGTTCAGATTCGTATGAACCCATCGAGTGACATTGACACGAGAAAAAATTCATAGTTCGAATGGGTGAAAGGTTATTAATTCGTGGAATAAACAAGAACACCCACATGCGGAATAAAACGGTGGTTTTAATATCCTCAGTTTTAGTAAAACTTTAAATGTAATCTTACCGTGAACAATACATTAAAGAACTAAAAAAACAATAAAAACGTAAACTAATTTATAAGGTGCGTAGTTATGTTATGAGAGTCTCGTAAACGTTTGAAGTTCAACCGTTCTCTAATAGTTAAAAGTACGTACTACTAAGCTCAATGTAGAATTGTGCGGAGATGTACTAAAAGTGTTGATAAGCACTAAACACGTATACAAAAAAATGTACATATAGATCATGCAGTAAAGTCATTTTATCGCTTCTCCGTATGAAAATTAAATATTGATTGAGATTCCGGCGATTTAATCGTCTAAATTCGATGCCATGTGCGTATTATTATAATTGCCACGATGCCCGATCGTTTTTATTAAAAGACAAAAAGAAATTCTTCTCTCGAGTATATTCTTGTTGTTATTATTGTGGTTTCGATCGCACGTTCGAGCGCCAATCTACGTCGAGAGTTTCGTATCGTAGTTGTCTAGTTGGCTCGAGATCAATTTACCGTGTCCTTCGCTCAAGGACTCGTACGAGTTGACCCAATTCAACGATGCATCAATATTATGATCCCTAATTTCAAGATCCATCTGTTTTTTCGATGCTATCATCAATAATCGTTAACTTAACTTTGAGAATAATAATCTCGTAGTTTTTTCATATTTCATTTTTTCAAATAGAAGTACAGAATTTTGTAGCAGAAAGTTATCCTCGATGAACACTGTGGTAACTTACCGACAGAGCAAAAAAACTCAAGTACGTAGCTTTTTTGCAACAGATGACGCGATGCGTAAATGTCGGTACCAGCTGCTCCGGAGCAGCAGTTATTAAATAATAATTTAATTATTTATTCAGTTTAATGGTCGCCTCAACGATACTAAACTTGTGTATAGATCTTACGTTTACGTTTTATTTTTAAAATCCATATAACAAAACACTGTCGTGATGTTTAGCTAATCATTTACCGTTTGTCTCAACGCCATGTGAGGTTATTTGAACGCAAAACGTCAACACCGCATCGTGCATTGATTTCAGAATACACCGCTCAGTCCGGTCAGTAAACTTTCCGTAATTCGTTAATATTTTATTCATTGATATTGAGATAATGTCAATTTCGTTTTGTTTACGAAAGCGTAACTCCTCGGAAAAATATAAAATTTGGCGTTGGTAGCTCATGAGAATTTTCACACGTTTCGCGATTGACAGTCACATACTTTGCAGAGGTTTGACATTTTACCATGACGGAAAATTGTCGTCTGAGCGAAAGCGACGACGTCGAATTTGAACTCGAGCATGAGGCGGAAGACTTTTCCGAGGAATTAGAAAAGTTTCCTCATGTTTTAGCATTTATACAAAAGCTTCAAGAACAGGTTAAGCGACAAAGGAAAAAGATTGAAAAGCTCGGGAAAAAACTGCTGCGAACGGTGAATAGAATGAATAATCACAATGATCCTAAAAATTTGAGCCAAAGCAACAAATTCTGAACTAACGATCTTGCAATTGGTAGAAAAAAATTGAATCTCCGAGACCAAAAACTCAACTTGTCGACGCACAAGTTCAGACAGAACTTTTCACGGACACTGATTCAGTGTCCGGATCGCAAAATTGGGAAATTAGTACAAATAACGATGGAGCCAGCATCGTTGAACAAGTCAAAGAAGCTGCCGAATCTGCCCTCCAACAAACTGGCTTTGTATACGAAGAAACTTCCGGATTGTATTACGACTACAACAGCGGCTATTATTACGACGCCGTAAGTAGAAAATTTGCTTTTCAAAATAATTTCTCCATTAAAATTAAATGGAGTTTAAAACCAAATGTATATTCAAATCTTGTTCTATGGCTTTTGATAGGCTCAAGGCCTCTACTATGACGGAAATTCTGGAACTTATTATCTGTATGACGAAGAGAGTAAATCTTATAAGTTTCACAGCCAAGCTCACGTCACACCGAACGAGACAACTGCGCATCAGCAAAAAACCGAAAGAACAAATAAACGCAAAACTCAAAAGGCTAACAAGGTATTTTATTGTTTTATTATTTTCACATGTTGTCAAAGGTTTAAAAAATCCATGAATAAGGTTTGAAATAATAAAAAAATGAGAAGCATTCAACAAAAACGAATTGAACGATAAAAATCGAACAGACCACAATATGTTAGTTTCTTATTTTTCTGCGTTTCATATTCGACAAAATATCATCATTTTGAACACATCTCGTTGGTGGATATTGGATGAAATTTACTTAAAGAAACAAAATTGATGTTTGATTATCTACGCGATTTTTTAATACGATTTACACGTGGTTTCTCTTTTAATCCTTTGTACAATAAATTTTAGATCCCATAAATGGCAGTAAATAAATAAATTTGAACCAAACAAAACATGTTTGTTTGCAGGTTTCGGATGAGATACATGAGTTAATAACTGGCCTTTCAAACGTTTCGATTGAAAGTTACCGGCGTCAAGCATTAGGTAATTAAAAAATAGCATTGATATGCACACGTTGTCTCTCATTGTAGGATGAGGCGAAAAAGCAAAAACCGGCTGATTGCGATGAATCGAGGAACGATTTGCCGGAGGAGGGTGAATGTTCAGACAGCGATAACAGTAACAGTTCTCGGGACACGTCGCTCACTAATGAGAGCGAGAATGAGGACGACCAAGGTTTTAAGCAATATTATTATTTTTATTATTATTTTTTTTCATCAATCGATTTTTTTCCTGATTCAACGAATTCGAGATATTTCTTGGGAATTGATCTACAATGAAGAAAAACGAATCCGAAGATTTTTTTATATTTTAGATTATAACGAAGTTAACCCTTTGAACCATATCTTTTTCGCCGTTTTGTCATGATTGAAATCCATTTCAAACAACAATCACCGAATTTTTTGTTCTTCATAGTCCCTGTGACGTTAATAAATGTGAAAAAAGGAAAAAATATAGAGTCGCACTATTTGTCAGTTGCACAGTTAACGTACGTAAAAGGAAATGCTTCGATTTTGTACTTTTTCATGAAAATATCCATTTAATACTAAATTGCTATGAATATCGGTATGGAATTTTTTTTCACAAACTCGATACATTTTAAAAAATGTTAAAGAATTATTTGGAAATTCTCTGTACAGCAGTTTTTGTTTTATAAAATAACAACGAATGCCAAAGTAATTACATGTGAGCAAAAATGCATGGCTCAAAGGGTTAAAGAAATTAAATTTGAATTAATTTAAATTTAACACATTAATTAATAGATTAATCTTACAATCATAACTATAAATATATCACGCAAATATTTAATAAGGAAAAAAAATGAAAGCTCTCCCTTTCTTTATAATGGACTGTATTTTGTTACAGATCTCGCGAAAACTTATCCGCCCTGCATGAGAATTATCGTTAAAGAGACAAGTTTGCCAAAATTGAAAGTTGGCACTCTATTTCTCGTTGCTTACACCGGCGGTACACTGGGCAGAGAAGGCGACCACGCAGTCATTATTCCGGATTTGAACATTAGTAAAGTGAGTATATCAATTGAAAGCAAAATCAACATAAAATCACGGAAATTTTGAATTATTTTCGAAAATACTCCGGTCTATTTCTACGGTTATACACATTGCTTATTATTCTTGGAACAAAATTGTTTCCAATCCTGATTGGAAAAGTTAATATCTTCGACTCGATAAATGCCGACCATTTCGTGCCAGCGTTTGGATCATTTTTATATTATGTCGAAATAATTTCAAATTTTCATCGATGTAGATAAAAAACAGTTAATAAATTGTTATTTAAAACAAAATTGTCCAAAAATATTGGAGCAAACATTTAAAATCAGAGGAAAGAATTCAAGAAACATTTTCAGTTTGAACTTAGGCCCGATTGATCCCTGAACATGAAATTATATTTCATCAACATAAAAATGTCTTTTTTTGTGGTTGTTCGTTGTTCCATTGTCAAAAAATTTGCAGCACCATGCGAGATTCCAATACGACGAGGATAAAAAGCAATATTTCATAGTGGATTCGGGTTCGAGAAACGGAACGATCCTCAATGGAAAAAGATTGTCAGTAGCGAAACAAGAGTCCGACCCCTGCGAGGTCGCCCATGGTTCGATCGTACAATTGGGCGGCACGAAACTTCTCTGCCACATTCACAATGGCCACGAGACTTGTGGCCATTGCGAGCCTGGTTTAGTGCAACAAACAACGATTAACGAACCCACTACAACCTCCAAAAAAGATCAGTACAAAACGGAGCTTCGAAGATTGAAAAATAAATTCGGCGTGGAAAAAAATAATACGGAGATTGCGAGCCAAGTCGCTATCGGATATCAGGATCGAGCTCAGGCTCGCCGGGAACACGTTGGTTCCTCGAATCATCACGTCAAAACACAAATAAGCTCCGTCGAAACGTAAGCGGACTTTCAACCCTCTTTTTAGATATTAAATGGCAACGCAGTTACTGCTATGGGTCTCCATGACCCTGCAAAGTTTGCGTGCTCTTTGCTCCCTTTACTCTTTGCTCTTGGATTAATTTGGTACTGAAGTTTGATTTAAAAAGAGCTGGATCACGATCCAGTTGTCGATCTTCAGATTCTGCGATTATAATTTAGCGAAATTGAAATTTGTAATTAATTTACTTAAATATTTTTCGACAGATTTTATTTATAAAAGCAATTGGACAATTTTTTATTCACTTTTATTAGGAAAAATTGTATGTTGCTTTGTGGTAATCACGAAATTTTAAGGTTATCTCTGATTAATATCGACGATTTTACATTTTTTATCTTTTTCGTTGAAGAAAAAATGCCACACTTTGATGTTATTTTAGATTTTTCATAATTTTAGAAACCTGAAAAACTTTTTTATCGTTACAGGTCGATCGCCAAAGACAACAAGGGATTCAAATTACTCTCGAAAATGGGCTGGTCCGAAGGACAATCGTTGGGAAAAGACGGTGATGGGAGAACCGAACCAGTGAGTCTTTTATTAAATATTCTCTCTTCTTGTTCCGTTATAGAATCTTCAAAATGAAATAATCGATTATTGGCGTTTGCTTCGGGTCTCTATGACCCCTGGGAAAACTGGAGCCCACATTTGCACACCCGCATTTTTGAAAATTTATCATTTTCCCCAATACTCCCACTTTTTTCGATAAGCGATCGAGGTTAGGAAATTAATCCACCAAAATATTGTTTATTCAGCGATTTCTGCATTTTGTTTTAAACTTATTTTCGTTCACAGAAATTTCCTTGCTTAAATTTTTACCAAACGAGACTTTTTTATAAACCGTTCTCTTCGTTATCAAAAAACGAAAAGAATCGCGTATCGTTGAACCCTGTGTTCGTATACGACGAACATTTCACGTTGAAGAAACGTTTGTGGTTGAAAAAATCAATCCTTCGAGCGATACATCTTTCCTCACGTGCAGTTGACTCGAAAATTGGTCCTTGTGGCTTTTTAGGGGTCGTTGATTCAAGGAATGATTGAAAATTACACTCAAATTAGTGTCGAAATTTGAATATTTTAAATCCAAGATAACGATTATTTTTTGTTACAACGATTCAAGTTTCTTTTTCTCTCGAAACGTTGAGGATTTAGAGAAAAATCTTATTGTATTCCACAGGAAACTATTGTAGCTACATTCAATCATTTCTATTGTTCCGTTGTCCTTTTTTTTGGGTTTTTTTTTTCGACTACGAGTTGGGCTCGATGTTGGATAAAATTTGCAGAGTTCAACTCGCCCAACACTTAGTCTCGATCGTCGTAATAGTCCTTATGTAAGAAAGAAGGGAAAAGAAAAAATGTTTGGTTACTTTTTTTGTTGTTTTGCAAAGAGAAGACTCGAGCACAAGATTCGACCAAACGAGAGAGGATTGTCCATTTGGTCGCCTTTGGCTAATCCTTCAACCTCGGCTTCTTCATCCTCGCTACAATCTTTCACTCCGGCTCTGACTTTTCCAATTGTCTCTGTACTTTTTCATTCAGTCGTAACCTTCTCCTTGTTTTTTATCCTCCTTTTTTCTTATTTTTTTTTTGCTCCTTCTTTTCTTTCTCTCTTTTTCTTTTCTCCCTCACTCGTTTCTACCAATCTTCAGCGACTGATTACAGTCGATAGTCTGCGGCTTAGTGCGCCTCGTTACCAACTGACTCGAGCCACCAAGAATCCCACAATTCCCATCACTAATTCCATTCTTTCTACTCGCTCTTATCCCCCTCGCCCATTAACGCTTTTTATTCTTAGGAGCTTCACATTCGATCACGTGACTCAAGCACTACTTGCCTTTCCTAATATTTCGTAGCAATACGAACAACAGGGTTTTTCTAAATATTTTTTCATTATTCACAAAATAAAACAATCGTGGCTTTGAGATTGTTGAAAATTGGTGAAAATTCTTTTTTTCTTTAGAGTGAAAAACATACTGTCAATGAAGGGTTTTTATTTCTTGGAAAATTTTTACTCAATGATTTTTTCTCGTTTACGAAAAATAAATCCTAGACAAAAGAAAATAATTTGCTGAAAACTGACACTTTCGAAGCGAAGCAGGATTTTGTTGTTTTTTCGATCTCTAGGAAAATTAATTGAGAAATTTGAAATCGAGGAGAGAGTTTTTTCTTGCGTTGAACTATAATTTTTTGGTTTGGTTTATAAAAACTTTATTTTATCGACAATAAAATGGTGCAAGCCATCATTAAAGAAATACAAGTTCCAATTGTAATAACCGAGCATTTCTTATACTCGATGTCGTAAAACTTGGCTGAAAGTTGTTCACCCCATTTATATGAATTCTTGCATAGAAGATTCTTTGAAACAGGTGAACTAATGATTGCTCTGACTTTGGAATATGAAAGGTAGAAAATAAGAAATTTTTAAGAAATGGAAAAAAAATTTGAAAGGAAAAAAAATGAAATACAAGTAAAAAATTATACAGCACACGTAATGATCCATGCAGTTGAGACTCGGTTGGATAACGACGATCTTCGCGGTTTTCCACGGCTCTGTAATCATACTGGAAAGATATTTCTCTCTCTTTCTTTTCTTTTTCTATGGACTTCGATGAAAAATCGTCTCGACTCTTGTGTCGATGAGCCTCGTAACGTCAGACAGACAGGTTGGACATTAAAATAACAAGTACAGGAAAACTTACTATTTTTGTTTTAGTCTCTCGTTCTCTCTCTCTCTCTCTCTCTCTCTCTCTCTCTCTCTCTCTCTCTCTCTCTCTCTCTCTCTCTCT